>JBBPBS010000510.1:597860-671714 GCA_037974835.1 Cicer judaicum | reverse complement strand
TGTTTTTGTGTCATTGGATGAACATTTAGGTCTTTTTCGTCCTCCCTAAACTTAATCTTGTCCAATTAGGGTTTCTAAACAATCTTGTGCATCCAATAGGTGTTTTTATGTCATTGGATGAACATTTAGGTCATTTTCGTCCTTCCTAAACTTAATCTTGTCCAATTAGGGTTTCTAACCAATCTTGTGCATCCAATAGGTATTTTGTGTCATTGGAAGAACAATTAGGTGATTTTTGTCCTCCCTAAGCTAATTCTTGTCCAATTAGTGCTTCTAACCAATCTTGTGCATCCAATAGGTGTTTTTGTGTCATTGGAAGAATATTTAGGTCATTTTTGTCCTCCCTAGGCTAATTCTTGTCCAATTAGGGTTTCTAAGCAATCTTGTGCATCCAATAGTTGTTTTTGTGTCATTGGATGAACATTTAGGTCATTTTCGTCCTCCCTAGGCTTATGCTTGTCCAATTAGGGTTTCTAACCAATCTTGTGTGTCCAATAGGTGTTTTTGTGTCATTGGAAGAATATTTAGGTCATAATCGTCCTCCCTACACTTAATCTTGTCCAATTAGGGTTTTTAACCAATGTTGTGCATCCAATAGGTGTTTTGTGTCATTGGATGAACATTTAGGTCATTTTCGTCCTTCCTAAACTTAATCTTGTCGAATTAGGGTTTCTAACCAATCTTGTGCATCCAATAGGTGTTTTTGTGTCATGGGAAGAACAATTAGGTGATTTTCGTCCTCCATAAGCTAATTCTTGTCCAATTAGGGTTTCTAACCAATCTTTTGCATCCAATAGGTGTTTTTATGTCATTGGATGAACAATTAGGTCATTTTCGTCCTCCCTAGGCTAATTCTTGTCCAATTAGGGTTTCTAACCAATCTTGTGCATCCAATAGGTGTTTTGTGTCATTGGATGAACATTTAGGTCATTTTCGTCCTCCCTAAACTTAATCTTGTCCAATTAGGGTTTTTAACCAATCTTGTGCATCCAATAGGTGTTTTGTGTCATTGGATGAACATTTAGGTCATTTTCGTCCTTCCTAAACTTAATCTTGTCCAATTAGGGTTTCTAACCAATCTTGTGCATCCAATAGGTATTTTGTGTCATTGGAAGAACAATTAGGTGATTTTTGTCCTCCCTAAGCTAATTCTTGTCCAATTAGTGCTTCTAACCAATCTTGTGCATCCAATAGGTGTTTTTGTGTCATTGGATGAACATTTAGGTCATTTTCGTCCTTCCTAAACTTAATCTTGTCCAATTAGGATTTCTAACCAATCTTGTGCATCCAATAGGTGTTTTTGTGTCATTGGATGAACATTTAGGTCTTTTTCGTCCTCCCTAAACTTAATCTTGTCCAATTAGGGTTTCTAAACAATCTTGTGCATCCAATAGGTGTTTTTATGTCATTGGATGAACATTTAGGTCATTTTCGTCCTTCCTAAACTTAATCTTGTCCAATTAGGGTTTCTAACCAATCTTGTGCATCCAATAGGTATTTTGTGTCATTGGAAGAACAATTAGGTGATTTTTGTCCTCCCTAAGCTAATTCTTGTCCAATTAGTGCTTCTAACCAATCTTGTGCATCCAATAGGTGTTTTTGTGTCATTGGAAGAATATTTAGGTCATTTTTGTCCTCCCTAGGCTAATTCTTGTCCAATTAGGGTATCTAACCAATCTTGTGCATCCAATAGTTGTTTTTGTGTCATTGGATGAACATTTAGGTCATTTTCGTCCTCCTTAGGCTTATGCTTGTCCAATTAGGGTTTCTAACCAATCTTGTGCATCCAATAGGTGTCTTTGTGTCATTGGATGAACAATTTGTCATTTTCGTCCAACCTAGGCTAATTCTTGTCCAATTAGGGTTTTTAACCAATCTTGTGCATCCAATAGGTGTTTTGTGTCATTGGATGAACAATTAGGTCATTTTCGTCCTCCCTAGGCTTATACTTGTCAAATTAGGGTTTCTAACCAATCTTGTGTGTCCAATAGGTGTTTTTGTGTCATTGGAAGAATATTTAGGTCATAATCGTCCTCCCTACACTTAATCTTGTCCAATTAGGGATTTTAACCAATGTTGTGCATCCAATAGGTGTTTTGTGTCATTGGATGAACATTTAGGTCATTTTCGTCCTTCCTAAACTTAATCTTGTCCAATTAGGGTTTCTAACCAATCTTGTGCATCCAATAGGTGTTTTTGTGTCATTGGAAGAACAATTAGGTGATTTTCGTCCTCCCTAAACTTAATCTTGTCCAATTAGGGTTTCTAACCAATCTTGTGCATCCAATAGGTGTTTTTGTGTCATTGGATGAACATTTAGGTCATTTTCGTCGTCCCTCGGCTTATGCTTGTCCAATTAGGGTTTCTAACCAATCTTGTGCATCCAATAGCTGTTTTTGTGTCATTGGATGAACAATTTGTCATTTTCGTCCACCCTAGGCTAATTCTTGTCCAATTAGGGTTTTTAACCAATCTTGTGCATCCAATAGGTGTTTTGTGTCATTGGATGAACAATTAGGTCATTTTCGTCCTCCCTAGGCTTATACTTGTCAAATTAGGGTTTCTAACCAATCTTGTGCGTCTAACAGGTGTTTTTGTGTCATTGGAAGAATATTTAGGTCATAATCGTCCTCCCTACACTTAATCTTGTCCAATTAGTGCTTCTAACCAATCTTGTGCATCCAATAGGTGTTTTTGTGTCATTGGATGAACATTTAGGTCATTTTCGTCCTTCCTAAACTTAATCTTGTCCAATTAGGGTTTCTAACCAATCTTGTGCATCCAATAGGTGTTTTTGTGTCATTGGATGAACATTTAGGTCTTTTTCGTCCTACCTAAACTTAATCTTGTCCAATTAGGGTTTCTAAACAATCTTGTGCATCCAATAGGTGTTTTTATGTCATTGGATGAACAATTAGGTCATTTTCGTCCTCCCTAGGCTAATTCTTGTCCAATTAGGGTTTCTAACCAATCTTGTGCATCCAATAGGTGTTTTGTGTCATTGGATGAACAAGTAGGTCATTTTAGTCCTCCCTAGGCTTATTCTTGTCCAATTAGGGTTTTAAACCAATCTTGTGCATCCAATAGGTGTTTTGTGTCATTGGATGAACATTTAGGTCTTTTTCGTCCTCCCTAGGCTTATTCTTGTCCAATTAGGGTTTTTAACCAATCTTGTGCATCCAATAGGTGTTTTGTGTCATTGGATGAACATTTAGGTAATTTTCATCCTCGCTAAACTTAATCTTGTCCAATTAGGGTTTCTAACCAATCTTGTGCATCCAATAGGTGTTTTGGTGTCATTGGATGAACAATTAGGTCATTTTCGTCCTTCCTAAACTTAATCTTGTCCAATTAGGGTTTCTAACCAATCTTGTGCATCCAATAGGTGTTTTTGTGTCATTGGAAGAATATTTAGGTCATAATCGTCCTCCCTACACTTAATCTTGTCCAATTAGGGATTTTAACCAATCTTGTGCATCCAATAGGTGTTTTTGTGTCATTGGAAGAACAATTAGGTCATTTTCGTCCTCCATAAGCTAATTCTTGTCCAATTAGGGTTTCTAACCAATTTTTTGCATCCAATAGGTGTTTTGTGTCATTGGATGAATATTTAGGTCATTTTCGTCCTCCCTACACTTAATCTTGTCCAATTAGGGTTTCTAACCAATCTTGTGCATCCAATAGGTGTTTTTGTGTCACTGGATGAACATTTAGGTCTTTTTCGTCCTCCATAGGCTTATGCTTGTCAAATTAGGGTTTCTAACCAATCTTGTGCATCCAATAGGTGTTTTTGTGTCATTGGATGAACAATTAGGTCAATTTCGTCGACCCTAGACTAATTCTTGTCCAATTAACGTTTCTAACCAATCTTGTGCATCCAATAGGTGTTTTGTGTCATTGGATGAACAAGTAGGTCATTTTCGTCCTCCCTAGGCTTATTCTTGTCCAATTCGGGTTTTAATCCAATCTTGTGCATCCAATAGGTGTTTTGTGTCATTGGATGAACATTTAGGTCATTTTCGTCCTCGCTAAACTTAATCTTGTCGAATTAGGGTTTCTAACCAATCTTGTGCATCCAATAGGTGTTTTTGTGTCATTGGATGAACATTTAGGTCATTTTCGTCCTCCCAAGGGTTATGGTTGTCCAATTCGGGTTTTAATCCAATCTTGTGCATCCAATAGGTGTTTTGTGTCATTGGATGAACATTTAGGTCATTTTCGTCCTCGCTAAACTTAATCTTGTCGAATTAGGGTTTCTAACCAATCTTGTGCATCCAATAGGTGTTTTTGTGTCACTGGATGAACATTTAGGTCTTTTTCGTCCTCCATAGGCTTATGCTTGTCAAATTAGGGTTTCTAACCAATCTTGTGCATCCAATAGGTGTTTTTGTGTCATTGGATGAACAATTAGGTCATTTTCGTCGACCCTAGACTAATTCTTGTCCAATTAACGTTTCTAACCAATCTTGTGCATCCAATAGGTGTTTTGTGTCATTGGATGAACAAGTAGGTCATTTTCGTCCTCCCTAGGCTTATTCTTGTCCAATTCGGGTTTTAATCCAATCTTGTGCATCCAATAGGTGTTTTGTGTCATTGGATGAACATTTAGGTGATTTTCGTCCTCTCTAAGCTAATTCTTGTCGAATTAGGGTTTCTAACCAATCTTGTGCATCCAATAGGTGTTTTTGTGTCATTGGATGAACATTTAGGTCATTTTCGTCCTCCCTAGGGTTATGGTTGTCCAATTAGGGTTTCTAACCAATCTTGTGCATCCAATAGGTGTTTTTGTGTCATTGGATGAACAATTAGGTCATTTTCGTCCTTCCTAAACTTAATCTTGTCCAATTAGGGTTTCTAACCAATCTTGTGCATCCAATAGGTGTTTTTGTGTCATTGGAAGAACAATTAGGTGATTTTCGTCCTCCCTAAGTTAATTCTTGTCCAATTAGGGTTTCTAACCAATCTTTTGCATCCAATAGGTGTTTTGTGTCATTGGATGAACATTTAGGTCATTTTCGTCCTTGCTAAACTTAATCTTGTCGAATTAGGGTTTCTAACCAATCTTGTGCATCCAATAGGTGTTTTTGTGTCATTGGATGAACATTTAGGTCATTTTCGTCCTCCCTAGGCTTATGGTTGTCCAATTAGGGTTTCTAACCAATCTTGTGCATCCAATAGGTGTTTTCTGTCATTGGATGAACAATTAGGTCATTTTCGTCCTTCCTAAACTTAATCTTGTCCAATTAGGGTTTCTAACCAATCTTGTGCATCCAATAGGTGTTTTTGTGTCATTGGATGAACATTTAGGTCTTTTTCGTCCTCCCTAAACTTAATCTTGTCAAATTAGGGTTTCTAAACAATCTTGTGCATCCAATAGGTGTTTTTATGTCATTGGATGAACATTTAGGTCATTTTCGTCCTTCCTAAACTTAATCTTGTCCAATTAGGGTTTCTAACCAATCTTGTGCATCCAATAGGTATTTTGTGTCATTGGAAGAACAATTAGGTGATTTTTGTCCTCCCTAAGCTAATTCTTGTCCAATTAGTGCTTCTAACCAATCTTGTGCATCCAATAGTTGTTTTTGTGTCATTGGATGAACATTTAGGTCATTTTCGTCCTCCCTAGGCTTATGCTTGTCCAATTAGGGTTTCTAACCAATCTTGTGCATCCAATAGGTGTCTTTGTGTCATTGGATGAACAATTTGTCATTTTCGTCCAACCTAGGCTAATTCTTGTCCAATTAGGGTTTTTAACCAATCTTGTGCATCCAATAGGTGTTTTGTGTCATTGGATGAACATTTAGGTCATTTTCGTCCTCGCTAAACTTAATCTTGTCCAATTAGGGTTTCTAACCAATCTTGTGCATCCAATAGGTATTTTTGTGTCATTGGATGAACATTTAGGTCATTTTCGTCCTCCCTAGGCTTATGCTTGTCCAATTAGGGTTTCTAACCAATCTTGTGCATCCAATAGGTGTCTTTGTGTCATTGGATGAACAATTTGTCATTTTCGTCCAACCTAGGCTAATTCTTGTCCAATTAGGGTTTTTAACCAATCTTGTGCATCCAATAGGTGTTTTGTGTCATTGGATGAACAATTAGGTCATTTTCGTCCTCCCTAGGCTTATACTTGTCAAATTAGGGTTTCTAACCAATCTTGTGCGTCTAACAGGTGTTTTTGTGTCATTGGAAGAATATTTAGGTCATAATCGTCCTCCCTACACTTAATCTTGTCCAATTAGGGTTTTTAACCAATCTTGTGCATCCAATAGGTGTTTTGTGTCATTGGATGAACATTTAGGTCATTTTCGTCCTTCCTAAACTTAATCTTATCCAATTAGGGTTTCTAACTAATCTTGTGCATCCAATAGGTGTTTTTGTGTCATTGGATGAACAATTAGGTGATTTTCGTCCTCCCTAGGCTAATTCTTGTCCAATTAGGGTTTCTAACCAATCTTGTGCATCCAATAGGTGTTTTGTGTCATTGGATGAACATTTAGGTCATTTTCGTCCTCGCTAAACTTATTCTTGTCCAATTAGGGTTTCTAACCAATCTTTTGCATCCAATAGGTGCTGTGTCATTGGATGAATATTTATGTCATTTTCGTCCTCCCTACACTTAATCTTGTCCAATTAGGGTTTCTAACCAATCTTGTGCGTCCAATAGGTGTTTTTGTGTCATTGGATGAACATTTAGGTCATTTTCGTCCTCCCTAGGCTTATGCTTGTCCAATTAGGGTTTCTAACCAATCTTGTGCATCCAATAGGTGTTTTTGTGTCATTGGATGAACAATTAGGTCATTTTCGTCCACCCTAGGCTAATTCTTGTCCAATTACGGTTTCTAACCAATCTTGTGCATCCAATTGGTGTTTTGTGTCATTGGATGAACAATAAGGTCATTTTCGTCCCCCCAAGGCTAATTCTTGTCCAATTAGGGTTTTTATCCAATCTTGTGCATCCAATAGGTGTTTTGTGTCACTGGATGAACATTTAGGTCATTTTCGTCCTCCCTAAACTTAATCTTGTCCAATTAGAGTTTCCAACCAATCTTGTGCATCCAATAGGTGTTTTTGTGTCGTTGGATGAACAATTAAGTCATTTTCGTCCTCCCAAGGCTAATTCTTGTCCAATTAGGGTTTTTAACCAATCTTGTGCATCCAATAGGTGTTTTTGTGTCATTGGATGAACATTTAGGTCATTTTCGTCCCCCCTAAACTTAATCTTGTCCAATTAGGGTTTCTAACCAATCTTGTGCATCCAATAGGTGTTTTTGTGTCATTGGATGAACAATTAGGTCATTTTCGTCCCCCCTAAACTTAATCTTGTCCAATTAGGGTTTCTAACCAATCTTGTGCATCCAATAGGTGTTTTTGTGTCGTTGGATGAACAATTAGGTCATTTTCGTCCTCCCTAGGCTTATTCTTGTCCAATTAGGGTTTTTAACCAATCTTGTGCATCCAATAGGTGTTTTGTGTCATTGGATGAACATTTAGGTCATTTTCGTCCCCCCTAAACTTAATCTTGTCCAATTAGGATTTCTAACCAATCTTGTGCATCCAATAGGTGTTTTTGTGTCTTTGGATGAACATTTAGGTCATTTTCGTCCTCCCTAGGCTTATTCTTGTCCAATTAGGGTTTCTAACCAATCTTGTGCATCCAATAGGTGTTTTGTGTCATTGGATGAACAATTAGGTCATTTTCGTCCTCCCTAGGCTAATTCTTGTCCAATTCGCGTTTCTAACCAATCTTGTGCATCCAATAGGTGTTTTGTGTCATTGGATGAACAATTAGGTCATTTTCGTCCTCCCTAGGCTTATTCTTGTCCAATTAGGGTTTCTAACCAATCTTGTGCATCCAATAGGTGTTTTTATGTCATTGGATGAACAATTAGGTCATTTTCGTCCTCCCTAGGCTAATTCTTGTCCAATTAGGGTTTCTAACCAATCTTGTGCATCCAATAGGTGTTTTGTGTCATTGGATGAACATTTAGGTCATTTTCGTCCTCGCTAAACTTATTCTTGTCCAATTAGGGTTTCTAACCAATCTTTTGCATCCAATAGGTGCTGTGTCATTGGATGAATATTTATGTCATTTTCGTCCTCCCTACACTTAATCTTGTCCAATTAGGGTTTCTAACCAATCTTGTGCGTCCAATAGGTGTTTTTGTGTCATTGGATGAACATTTAGGTCATTTTCGTCCTCCCTAGGCTTATGCTTGTCCAATTAGGGTTTCTAACCAATCTTGTGCATCCAATAGGTGTTTTTGTGTCATTGGATGAACAATTAGGTGATTTTCGTCCTCCCTAGGCTAATTCTTGTCCAATTAGGGTTTCTAACCAATCTTGTGCATCCAATAGGTGTTTTGTGTCATTGGACGAACAAGTAGGTCATTTTCGTCCTCCCTAGGCTTATTCTTATCCAATTAGGGTTTTTAACCAATCTTGTGCATCCAATAGGTGTTTTGTGTCATTGGATGAACATTTACGTCATTTTCGTCCTCGCTAAACTTAATCTTGTCCAATTAGGTTTTCTAACCAATCTTGTGCATCCAATAGGTGTTTTTGTGTCATTGGATGAACATTTAGGTCATTTTCGTCCTCCCTAGGCTTATGCTTGTCCAATTAGGGTTTCTAACCAATCTTGTGCATCCAATAGGTGTCTTTGTGTCATTGGATGAACAATTTGTCATTTTCGTCCACCCTAGGCTAATTCTTGTCCAATTAGGGTTTTTAACCAATCTTGTGCATCCAATAGGTGTTTTGTGTCATTGGATGAACAATTAGGTCATTTTCGTCCTCCCTAGGCTTATTCTTGTCCAATTAAGGTTTTTAACCAATCTTGTGCACCCAATAGGTGTTTTGTGTCATTGGATGAACATTTAGGTCATTTTCGTCCTCGCTAAACTTAATCTTGTCCAATTAGGGTTTCTAACCAATCTTGTGCATCCAATAGGTGTTTTTGTGTCATTGGATGAACATTTAGGTCATTTTCGTCCTCCCTAGGCTTATGCTTGTCCAATTAGGGTTTCTAACCACTCTTGTGCATCCAATAGGTGTTTTTGTGTCATTGGATGAACAATTAGGTCATTTTCGTCCACCCTAGGCTAATTCTTGTCCAATTACGGTTTTTAACCAATCTTGTGCATCCAGTAGGTGTTTTGTGTCATTGGATGAACAAGTAGGTCATTTTCGTCCTCGCTAGGCTTATTCTTGTCCAATTAGGGTTTTTAACCAATCTTGTGCATCCAATAGGTGTTTTGTGTCATTGGATGAACATTTAGGTAATTTTCGTCCTCCCTAAACTTAATCTTGTCCAGTTAGGGTTTCTAACCAATCTTGTGCATCCAATAGGTGTTTTTGTGTCATTGGATGAACATTTAGGTCATTTTCGTCCTCCCTAGGCTTATGCATGTCCAATTAGGGTTTCTAACCACTCTTGTGCATCCAATAGGTGTTTTTGTGTCATTGGATGAACAATTAGGTCATTTTCGTCCACCCTAGGCTAATTCTTGTCCAATTACGGTTTCTAACCAATCTTGTGCATCCAATTGGTGTTTTGTGTCATTGGATGACCAATAAGGTCATTTTCGTCCTCCCAAGGCTAATTCTTGTCCAATTAGGGTTTTTATCCAATCTTGTGCATCCAATAGGTGTTTTGTGTCATTGGATGAACATTTAGGTCATTTTCGTCCCCCCAAAACTTAATCTTGTCCAATTAGGTTTCTAACCAATCTTGTGCATCCAATAGGTCTTTTTGTGTCGTTGGATGAACAATTAGGTCATTTTCGTCCTCCCAAGGCTAATTCTTGTCCAATTAGGGTTTTTAACCAATCTTGTGCATCCAATAGGTGTTTTGTGTCATTGGATGAACATTTAGGTCATTTTCGTCCCCCCTAAACTTAATCTTGTCCAATTAGGGTTTCTAACCAATCTTGTGCATCCAATAGGTGTTTTTGTGTCATTGGATGAACAATTAGGTCATTTTCGTCCTCCCTAGGCTAATTCTTGTCCAATTAGGGTTTTTAACGAATCTTGTGCATCCAATAGGTGTTTGTGTCATTGGATGAACATTTAGGTCATTTTCGTCCTCCCTACACTTAATCTTGTCCAATTAGGGTTTCTAACCAATCTTGTGCATCCAATAGTTGTTTTTGTGTTATTGGATGAACATTTATGTCATTTTCGTCCTCCCTAAACTTAATCTTGTCCAATTAGGGTTTCTAACCAATCTTGTGCATCCAATAGGTGTTTTTGTGTCATTGGATGAACAATTAGGTCATTTTCGTCCTCCCTAGGCTAATTCTTGTCCAATTAGGGTTTCTAACCAATCTTGTGCATCCAATAGGTGTTTTGTGTCATTGAATGAACAAGTAGGTCATTTTAGTCCTCCCTAGTCTTATTCTTGTCCAATTAGGGTTTTAAACCAATCTTGTGCGTCTAATAGGTGTTTTGTGCCATTAGATGAACATTTAGGTCTTTTTCGTCCTCGCTAAACTTAATCTTGTCCAATTAGGGTTTCTAACCAATCTTGTGCATCCAATAGGTGTTTTTGTGTCATTGGATGAACATTTAGGTCATTTTCGTCCTCCCTAGGCTTATGCTTGTCCAATTAGGGTTTCTAACCAATCTTGTGCATCCAATAGGTGTCTTTGTGTCATTGGATGAACAATTTGTCATTTTCGTCCACCCTAGGCTAATTCTTGTCCAATTAGGGTTTTTAACCAATCTTGTGCATCCAATAGGTGTTTTGTGTCATTGGATGAACAATTAGATCATTTTCGTCCTCCCTAGGATTATACTTGTCAAATTAGGGTTTCTAACCAATCTTGTGCGTCCAATAGGTGTTTTTGTGTCATTGGAAATATATTTAGGTCATAATCGTCCTCCCTACACTTAATCTTGTCCAATTAGTGTTTTTAACCAATCTTGTGCATCCAATAGGTGTTTTGTGTCATTGGATGAACATTTAGGTCATTTTCGTCCTTCCTAAACTTAATCTTGTCCAATTAGGGTTTCTAACCAATCTTGTGCATCCAATAGGTGTTTTTGTGTCATTGGATGAACATTTAGGTCTTTTTCGTCCTCCCTAAACTTAATCTTGTCCAATTAGGGTTTCTAAACAATCTTGTGCATCCAATAGGTGTTTTTATGTCATTGGATGAACATTTAGGTCATTTTCGTCCTTCCTAAACTTAATCTTGTCCAATTAGGGTTTCTAACCAATCTTGTGCATCCAATAGGTGTTTTTGTGTCATTGGAAGAACAATTAGGTCATTTTCGTCCTCCATAAGCTAATTCTTGTCCAATTAGGGTTTCTAACCAATTTTTTGCATCCAATAGGTGTTTTGTGTCATTGGATGAATATTTAGGTCATTTTCGTCCTCCCTACACTTAATCTTGTCCAATTAGGGTTTCTAACCAATCTTGTGCATCCAATAGGTGTTTTTGTGTCACTGGATGAACATTTAGGTCTTTTTCGTCCTCCATAGGCTTATGCTTGTCAAATTAGGGTTTCTAACAAATCTTGTGCATCCAATAGGTGTTTTTGTGTCATTGGATGAACAATTAGGTCATTTTCGTCGACCCTAGACTAATTCTTGTCCAATTAACGTTTCTAACCAATCTTGTGCATCCAATAGGTGTTTTGTGTCATTGGATGAACAAGTAGGTCATTTTCGTCCTCCCTAGGCTTATTCTTGTCCAATTCGGGTTTTAATCCAATCTTGTGCATCCAATAGGTGTTTTGTGTCATTGGATGAACATTTAGGTCATTTTCGTCCTCGCTAAACTTAATCTTGTCGAATTAGGGTTTCTAACCAATCTTGTGCATCCAATAGGTGTTTTTGTGTCACTGGATGAACATTTAGGTCTTTTTCGTCCTCCATAGGCTTATGCTTGTCAAATTAGGGTTTCTAACCAATCTTGTGCATCCAATAGGTGTTTTTGTGTCATTGGATGAACAATTAGGTCATTTTCGTCGACCCTAGACTAATTCTTGTCCAATTAACGTTTCTAACCAATCTTGTGCATCCAATAGGTGTTTTGTGTCATTGGATGAACAAGTAGGTCATTTTCGTCCTCCCTAGGCTTATTCTTGTCCAATTCGGGTTTTAATCCAATCTTGTGCATCCAATAGGTGTTTTGTGTCATTGGATGAATATTTATGTCATTTTCGTCCTCCCTACACTTAATCTTGTCCAATTAGGGTTTCTAACCAATCTTGTGCGTCCAATAGGTGTTTTTGTGTCATTGGATGAACATTTAGGTCATTTTCGTCCTCCCTAGGCTTATGGTTGTCCAATTAGGGTTTCTAACCAATCTTGTGCATCCAATAGGTGTTCTGGTGTCATTGGATGAACAATTAGGTCATTTTCGTCCTCGCTAAACTTAATCTTGTCCAATTAGGGTTTCTAACCAATCTTGTGCATCCAATAGGTGTTTTTGTGTCATTGGATGAACATTTAGGTCATTTTCGTCCTCCCTAGGCTTATGCTTGTCCAATATGGGTTTCTAACCAATCTTGTGCATCCAATAGGTGTTTTTGTGTCATTGGATGAACAATTTTTTCATTTTCGTCCACCCTAGGTTAATTCTTGTCCAATTAGGGTTTTTAACCAATCTTGTGCATCCAATAGGTGTTTTGTGTCATTGGATGAACAATTAGGTCATTTTCGTCCTCCCTAGGCTGATACTTGTCAAATTAGGGTTTCTAACCAATCTTGTGCGTCCAATAGGTGTTTTTGTGTCCTTGGAAGAATATTTAGGTCATAATCGTCCTCCCTACACTTAATCTTGTCCAATTAGGGTTTTTAACCAATCTTGTTCATCAAATAGGTGTTTTGTGTCATTGGATGAACATTTAGGTCATTTTCGTCCTCGCTAAACTTAATCTTGTCCAATTAGGGTTTCTAGGCAATCTTGTGCATCCAATAGGTGTTTTTGTGTCATTGGAAGAACGATTAGGTGATTTTCGTTCTCCCTAAGCTAATTCTTGTCCAATTAGGGTTTCTAACCGATCTTGTGCATCCAATAGGTGTTTTTGTGTCATTGGATGAACATTTAGGTCTTTTTCGTCCTCCCTAATCTTAATCTTGTCCAATTAGGGTTTCTAACCAATCTTGAGCATCCAATAGGTGTTTTTGTGTCATTGGATGAACAATTAGGTCATTTTCGTCCTCCCTAGGCTAATTCTTGTCCAATTAGGGTTTTAAACCAATCTTGTGCATCCAATAGGTGTTTTGTGTCATTGGATCAACATTTAGGTCTTTTTCGTCCTCCCTAAACTTAATTTTGTCCAATTAGGGTTTCTAACCAATCTTGTGCATCCAATAGGTGTTTTGTCTCATTGCATGAACAATTAGGTCATTTTCGTCCTCCCTAGGCTTATTCTTGTCCAATTAGTGCTTCTAACCAATCTTGTGCATCCAATAGGTGTTTTTGGGTCATTGGAAGAATATTTAGGTCATTTTCGTCCTCCCTAGGCTAATTCTTGTCCAATTAGGTTTTCTAACGAATCTTGTGCGTCCAATAGGTGTTTTGTGTCATTGGATGAACAAGTAGGTCATTTTCGTCCTCCCTAGGCTTATTCTTGTCCAATTAGGGTTTTTAACCAATCTTGTGCATCCAATAGGTGTTTTGTGTCATTGGATGAACATTTAGGTAATTTTCATCCTCGCTAAACTTAATCTTGTCCAATTAGGGTTTCTAACAAATCTTGTGCATCCAATAGGTGTTTTTGTGTCATTGGATGAACATTTAGGTCTTTTTCGTCCTCCCTAAACTTAATCTTGTCCAATTAGGGTTTCTAATCAATCTTGTGCATCCAATAGGTGTTTTTGTGTCATTGGATGAACAATTGTGTCATTTTCGTCCTCCCTAGGCTAATTCTTGTTTAATTAGGGTTTCTAACCAATCTTGTGCATCCAATAGGTGTTTTGTGTCATTGGATGAACAAGTAGGTCATTTTAGTCCTCCCTAGGCTTATTCTTGTCCAATTAGGGTTTTAAACCAATCTTGTGCATCCAATAGGTGTTTTGTGTCATTGGATGAACATTTAGGTCTTTTTCGTCCTCCCTAAACTTAAGCTTGTCCAATTAGGGTTTGTAACCAATCTTTTGCATCCAATAAGTGTTTTTTTCTCATTGCATGAACAATTAGGTCATTTTCGTCCTCCCTAGGCTTATTCTTCTCCAATTAGTGCTTCTAACCAATCTTGTGCATCCAATATGTTTTTTTGTGTCATTGGAAGAATATTTAGGTCATTTTCGTCCTCCCTAGGCTAATTCTTGTCCAATTAGGGTTTCTAACGAATCTTGTGCATCCAATAGGTGTTTTGTGTCATTGGATGAACAAGTAGGTCATTTTCGTCCTCCCTAGGCTTATTCTTGTCCAATTAGAATTTTAAACCAATCTTGTGCATCCAATCGGTGTTTTGTGTCATTGGATGAACATTTAGGTCATTTTCGTCCTCGCTAAACTTAATCTTGTCGAATTAGGGTTTCTAACCAATCTTGTGCATCCAATAGGTGTTTTTGTGTCATTGGATGAACATTTAGGTCATTTTCGTCCTCCCTAGGCTTATGGTTGTCCAATTAGGGTTTCTAACCAATCTTGTGCATCCAATAGGTGTTTTCTGTCATTGGATGAACAATTAGGTCATTTTCGTCCTTCCTAAACTTAATCTTGTCCAATTAGGGTTTCTAACCAATCTTGTGCATCCAATAGGTGTTTTTGTGTCATTGGATGAACATTTAGGTCTTTTTCGTCCTCCCTAAACTTAATCTTGTCCAATTAGGGTTTCTAAACAATCTTGTGCATCCAATAGGTGTTTTTATGTCATTGGATGAACATTTAGGTCATTTTCGTCCTTCCTAAACTTAATCTTGTCCAATTAGGGTTTCTAACCAATCTGGTGCATCCAATAGGTATTTTGTGTCATTGGAAGAACAATTAGGTGATTTTTGTCCTCCCTAAGCTAATTCTTGTCCAATTAGTGCTTCTAACCAATCTTGTGCATCCAATAGGTGTTTTTGTGTCATTGGAAGAATATTTAGGTCATTTTTGTCCTCCCTAGCCTAATTCTTGTCCAATTAGGGTATCTAACCAATCTTGTGCATCCAATAGTTGTTTTTGTGTCATTGGATGAACATTTAGGTCATTTTCGTCCTCCCTAGGCTTATGCTTGTCCAATTAGGGTTTCTAACCAATCTTGTGCATCCAATAGGTGTCTTTGTGTCATTGGATGAACAATTTGTCATTTTCGTCCAACCTAGGCTAATTCTTGTCCAATTAGGGTTTTTAACCAATCTTGTGCATCCAATAGGTGTTTTGTGTCATTGGATGAACAATTAGGTCATTTTCGTCCTCCCTAGGCTTATACTTGTCAAATTAGGGTTTCTAACCAATCTTGTGTGTCCAATAGCTGTTTTTGTGTCATTGAAAGAATATTTAGGTCATAATCGTCCTCCCTACACTTAAACTTGTCCAATTAGGGATTTTAACCAATGTTGTGCATCCAATAGGTGTTTTGTGTCATTGGATGAACATTTAGGTCATTTTCGTCCTTCCTAAACTTAATCTTGTCCAATTAGGGTTTCTAACCAATCTTGTGCTTCCAATAGGTGTTTTTGTGTCATTGGAAGAACAATTAGGTCATTTTCGTCCTCCATAAGCTAATTCTTGTCCAATTAGGGTTTCTAACCAATTTTTTGCATCCAATAGGTGTTTTGTGTCATTGGATGAATATTTAAGTCATTTTCGTCCTCCCGACACTTAATCTTGTCCAATTAGGGTTTCTAACCAATCTTGTGCATCCAATAGGTGTTTTTGTGTCACTGGATGAACATGTAGGTCTTTTTCGTCCTCCATAGGCTTATGCTTGTAAAATTAGGGTTTCTAACCAATCTTGTGCATCCAATAGGTGTTTTTGTGTCATTGGATGAACAATTAGGTCATTTTCGTCGACCCTAGACTAATTCTTGTCCAATTAACGTTTCTAACCAATCTTGTGCATCCAATAGGTGTTTTGTGTCATTGGATGAACAAGTAGGTCATTTTCGTCCTCCCTAGGCTTATTCTTGTCCAATTCGGGTTTTAATCCAATCTTGTGCATCCAATAGGTGTTTTGTGTCATTGGATGAACATTTAGGTGATTTTCGTCCTCTCTAAGCTAATTCTTGTCGAATTAGGGTTTCTAACCAATCTTGTGCATCCAATAGGTGTTTTTGTGTCATTGGATGAACATTTAGGTCATTTTCGTCCTCCCTAGGGTTATGGTTGTCCAATTAGGGTTTCTAACCAATCTTGTGCATCCAATAGGTGTTTTGGTGTCATTGGATGAACAATTAGGTCATTTTCGTCCTTCCTAAACTTAATCTTGTCCAATTAGGGTTTCTAACCAATCTTGTGCATCCAATAGGTGTTTTTGTGTCATTGGATGAACATTTAGGTCATTTTCGTCCTCCCTAGGCTTATGCTTGTCCAATTAGGGTTTCTAACCAATCTTGTGCATCCAATAGGTGTTTTTGTGTCGTTGGAAGAACAATTAGGTGATTTTCGTCCTCCCTAAGCTAATTCTTGTCTAATTAGGGTTTCTAACCAATCTTTTGCATCCAATAGGTGTTTTGTGTCATTGGATGAATATTTAGGTCATTTTCGTCCTCCCTACACTTAATCTTGTCCAATTAAGGTTTCTAACCAATCTTGTGCATCCAATAGGTGTTTTTGTGTCATTGGATGAACATTTAGGTCTTTTTCGTCCTCCCTAAACTTAATCTTGTCCAATTACGGTTTCTAACCAATTTTGTGTATCCAATAGGTGTTTTTGTGTCATTGGATGAATAATTAGGTCATTTTCGTCCTCCCTAGGCTAATTCTTGTCCAATTAGGGTTTCTAACCAATCTTGTGCATCCAATAGGTGTTTTGTGTCATTGGATGAACAAGTAGGTCATTTTAGTCCTCCCTAGGCTTATTCTTGTCCAATTAGGGTTTTAAACCAATCTTGTGCATCCAATAGGTGTTTTGTGTCAATGGATGAACATTTAGGTCTTTTTCGTCCTCCCTAAACTTAATCTTGTCCAATTAGGGTTTCTAACCAATCTTGTGCATCCAATAGGTGTTTTGTGTCATTGCATGAACAATTAGGTCATTTTCGTCCTCCCTAGGCTTATTCTTGTCCAATTAGTGTTTCTAACCAATCTTGTGCATCCAATAGGTGTTTTGTGTCATTGGAAGAATATTTAGGTCATTTTCGTCCTCCCTAGGCTAATTCTTGTCCAATTAGGGTTTCTAACCAATCTTGTGCATCCAATAGGTGTTTTGTGTCATTGGATGAACAAGTAGGTCATTTTAGTCCTCCCTAGTCTTATTCTTGTCCAATTAGGGTTTTAAACCAATCTTGTGCATCCAATAGGTGTTTTGTGTCATTGGATGAACATTTAGGTCTTTTTCGTCCTCCCTAAACTTAATGTTGTCGAATTAGGGTTTCTAACCAATCTTGTGCATCCAATAGGTGTTTTGTCTCATTGCATGAACAATTAGGTCATTTTCTTCCTCCCTAGGCTCATTCTTGTCCAATTAGTGCTTCTAACCAATCTTGTGCATCCAATAGGTGTTTTTGTGTCATTGGAAGAATATTTAGGTCATTTTCGTCCTCCCTAGGCTAATTCTTGTCCAATTAGGGTTTCTAACGAATCTTGTGCATCCAATAGGTGTTTTGTGTCATTGGATGAACAAGTAGGTCATTTTCGTCCTCCCTAGGCTTATGCTTGTCCAATTAGGGTTTCTAACCAATCTTGTGCATCCAATAGGTGTCTTTGTGTCATTGGATGAACAATTTGTCATTCTCGTCCACCCTACGCTAATTCTTGTCCAATTAGGGTTTTGAACCAATCTTGTGCATCCGATAGGTGTTTTGTGTCATTGGATGAACATTTAGGTCATTTTCGTCCTCGCTAAACTTAATCTTGTCCAATTAGGGTTTCTAACCAATCTTGTGCATCCAATAGGTGTTTTTGTGTCATTGGATGAACATTTAGGTCATTTTCGTCCTCCCTAGGCTTATGCTTGTCCAATTAGGGTTTCTAACCAATCTTGTGCATCCAATAGGTGTCTTTGTGTCATTGGATGAACAATTTGTCATTTTCGTCCACCCTAGGCTAATTCTTGTCCAATTAGGGTTTTTAACCAATCTTGTGCATCCAATAGGTGTTTTGTGTCATTCGATGAACAATTAGGTCATTTTCGTCCTCCCTAGGCTTATACTTGTCAAATTAGGGTTTCTAACCAATCTTGTGCGTCCAATAGGTGTTTTTGTGTCATTGGAAGAATATTTAGGTCATAATCGTCCTCCCTACACTTAATCTTGTCCAATTAGTGTTTTTAACCAATCTTTTGCATCCAATAGGTGTTTTGTGTCATTGGATGAATATTTATGTCATTTTCGTCCTCCCTACACTTAATCTTGTCCAATTAGGGTTTCTAACCAATCTTGTGCGTCCAATAGGTGTTTTTGTGTCATTGGAAGAACAATTAGGTGATTTTCGTCCTCCCTAAGCTAATTCTTGTCCAATTAGGGTTTCTAACCAATCTTGTGCATTCAATAGGTGTTTTTGTGTCATTGGATGAACATATAGGTCTTTTTCTTCCTCCCTAAACTTAATCTTGTCCAATTAGGGTTTCTAACCAATCTTGTGCATCCAATAGGTGTTTTTGTGTCATTGGATGAACAATTAGGTCATTTTCGTCCTCCCTAGGCTAATTCTTGTCCAATTAGGGTTTCTAACCAATCTTGTGCATCCAATAGGTGTTTTGTGTCATTGAATGAACAAGTAGGTCATTTTAGTCCTCCCTAGTCTTATTCTTGTCCAATTAGGGTTTTAAACCAATCTTGTGCATCCAATAGGTGTTTTGTATCATTGGATGATCATTTAGGTCTTTTTCGTCCTCCCTAAACTTAATGTTGTCCAATTAGGGTTTCTAACCAATCTTGTGCATCCAATAGGTGTTTTGTCTCATTGCATGAACAATTAGGTCATTTTCGTCCTTCCTAGGCTTATTCTTGTCCAATTAGTGCTTCTAACCAATCTTGTGCATCCAATAGGTGTTTTTGTGTCATTGGAAGAATATTTAGGTCATTTTCGTCCTCCCTAGGCTAATTCTTGTCCAATTAGGGTTTCTAACGAATCTTGTGCATCCAATAGGTGTTTTGTGTCATTGGATGAACAAGTAGGTCATTTTCGTCCTCCCTAGGCTTATTCTTGTCCAATTAGGGTTTTTAACCAATCTTGTGCATCCAATAGGTGTTTTGTGTCATTGGATGAACATTTAGGTCATTTTCGTCCTCGCTAAACTTAATCATGTCCAATTAGGGTTTCTAACCAATCTTGTGCATCCAATAGGTGTTTTTGTGTCATTGGATGAACATTTAGGTCATTTTCGTCCTCCCTAGGCTTATGCTTGTCCAATTAGGGTTTCTAACCAATCTTGTGCATCCAATAGGTGTCTTTGTGTCATTGGATGAACAATTTGTCATTTTCGTCCAACCTAGGCTAATTCTTGTCCAATTAGGGTTTTTAACCAATCTTGTGCATCCAATAGGTGTTTTGTGTCATTGGATGAACAATTAGGTCATTTTCGTCCTCCCTAGGCTTATACTTGTCAAATTAGGGTTTCTAACCAATCTTGTGTGTCCAATAGGTGTTTTTGTGTCATTGGAAGAATATTTAGGTCATAATCGTCCTCCCTACACTTAATCTTGTCCAATTAGGGATTTTAACCAATGTTGTGCATCCAATAGGTGTTTTGTGTCATTGGATGAACATTTAGGTCATTTTCGTCCTTCCTAAACTTAATCTTGTCCAATTAGGGTTTCTAACCAATCTTGTGCATCCAATAGGTGTTTTTGTGTCATTGGAAGAACAATTAGGTCATTTTCGTCCTCCATAAGCTAATTCTTGTCCAATTAGGGTTTCTAACCAATTTTTTGCATCCAATAGGTGTTTTGTGTCATTGGATGAATATTTAGGTCATTTTCGTCCTCCCTACACTTAATCTTGTCCAATTAGGGTTTCTAACCAATCTTGTGCATCCAATAGGTGTTTTTGTGTCACTGGATGAACATTTAGGTCTTTTTCGTCCTCCATAGGCTTATGCTTGTCAAATTAGGGTTTCTAACAAATCTTGTGCATCCAATAGGTGTTTTTGTGTCATTGGATGAACAATTAGGTCATTTTCGTCGACCCTAGACTAATTCTTGTCCAATTAACGTTTCTAACCAATCTTGTGCATCCAATAGGTGTTTTGTGTCATTGGATGAACAAGTAGGTCATTTTCGTCCTCCCTAGGCTTATTCTTGTCCAATTCGGGTTTTAATCCAATCTTGTGCATCCAATAGGTGTTTTGTGTCATTGGATGAACATTTAGGTCATTTTCGTCCTCGCTAAACTTAATCTTGTCGAATTAGGGTTTCTAACCAATCTTGTGCATCCAATAGGTGTTTTTGTGTCACTGGATGAACATTTAGGTCTTTTTCGTCCTCCATAGGCTTATGCTTGTCAAATTAGGGTTTCTAACCAATCTTGTGCATCCAATAGGTGTTTTTGTGTCATTGGATGAACAATTAGGTCATTTTCGTCGACCCTAGACTAATTCTTGTCCAATTAACGTTTCTAACCAATCTTGTGCATCCAATAGGTGTTTTGTGTCATTGGATGAACAAGTAGGTCATTTTCGTCCTCCCTAGGCTTATTCTTGTCCAATTCGGGTTTTAATCCAATCTTGTGCATCCAATAGGTGTTTTGTGTCATTGGATGAACATTTAGGTGATTTTCGTCCTCTCTAAGCTAATTCTTGTCGAATTAGGGTTTCTAACCAATCTTGTGCATCCAATAGGTGTTTTTGTGTCATTGGATGAACATTTAGGTCATTTTCGTCCTCCCTAGGGTTATGGTTGTCCAATTAGGGTTTCTAACCAATCTTGTGCATCCAATAGGTGTTTTTGTGTCATTGGATGAACAATTAGGTCATTTTCGTCCTTCCTAAACTTAATCTTGTCCAATTAGGGTTTCTAACCAATCTTGTGCATCCAATAGGTGTTTTTGTGTCATTGGAAGAACAATTAGGTGATTTTCGTCCTCCCTAAGTTAATTCTTGTCCAATTAGGGTTTCTAACCAATCTTTTGCATCCAATAGGTGTTTTGTGTCATTGGATGAACATTTAGGTCATTTTCGTCCTTGCTAAACTTAATCTTGTCGAATTAGGGTTTCTAACCAATCTTGTGCATCCAATAGGTGTTTTTGTGTCATTGGATGAACATTTAGGTCATTTTCGTCCTCCCTAGGCTTATGGTTGTCCAATTAGGGTTTCTAACCAATCTTGTGCATCCAATAGGTGTTTTGGTGTCATTGGATGAACAATTAGGTCATTTTCGTCCTTCCTAAACTTAATCTTGTCCAATTAGGGTTTCTAACCAATCTTGTGCATCCAATAGGTGTTTTTGTGTCATTGGAAGAACAATTAGGTCATTTTTGTCCTCCTTAAGCTAATTCTTGTCCAATTAGTGCTTCTAACCAATCTTGTGCATCAAATAGGTGTTTTTGTGTCATTGGAAGAATATTTAGGTCATTTTCGTCCTCCCTAGGCTAATTCTTGTCCAATTAGGGTTTCTAACGAATCTTGTGCATCCAATAGGTGTTTTGTGTCATTGGATGAACAAGTAGGTCATTTTCGTCCTACCTAGGCTTATTGTTGTCCAATTAGGGTTTTTAACCAATCTTGTGCATCCAATAGGTTTTTTGTGTCATTGGCTGAACATTTAGGTCATTTTCGTCCTCGCTAAACTTAATCTTGTCCAATTAGGGTTTCTAACCAATCTTGTGCATCCAATATTTGTTTTTGTGTCATTGGATGAACACTTAGGTCATTTTCGTCCTCCCTAGGATTATGCTTGTCCAATTAGGGTTTCTAACCAATCTTGTCCATCCAATAGGTGTTTTTGTGTCATTGGATGAACAATTTGTCATTTTCGTCCACCCTAGGCTAATTCTTGTCCAATTAGGGTTTTTAACCAATCTTGTGCATCCAATAGGTGTTTTGTGTCATTGGATGAACAATTAGGTAATTTTTGTCCTCCCTAGGCTTATACTTGTCAAATTAGGGTTTCTAACCAATCTTGTGCGTCCAATAGGTGTTTTTGTGTCATTGGAAGAATATTTAGGTCATAATCGTCCTCCCTATACTTAATCTTGTCCAATTAGGGTTTCTAACCAATCTTGTGCATCCAATAGGTGTTTTTGTGTCATTGGAAGAACAATTAGGTGATTTTCGTCCTCCCTAAGTTAATTCTTGTCCAATTAGGGTTTCTAACCAATCTTTTGCATCCAATAGGTGTTTTGTGTCATTGGATGAATATTTAGGTCATTTTCGTCTTCCCTACACTTAATCTTGTCCAATTAGGGTTTTTAACCAATCTTGTGCATCCAATAGGTGTTTTTGTGTCATTG
This sequence comes from Cicer judaicum, assembly GCA_037974835.1. Lineage (NCBI taxonomy): Eukaryota > Viridiplantae > Streptophyta > Magnoliopsida > Fabales > Fabaceae > Cicer > Cicer judaicum. The sequence continues at coordinate 649,213 of JBBPBS010000510.1, read as the reverse complement.
GATGAACATTTAGGTCTTTTTCGTCCTCCCTAGGCTTATGCTTGTCCAATTAGGGTTTCTAACCAATCTTGTGCATCCAATAGGTGTTTTGTCTCATTGCATGAACAATTAGGTCATTTTCGTCCTCCCTAGGCTTATTCTTGTCCAATTAGTGCTTCTAACCAATCTTGTGCATCCAATAGGTGTTTTTGGGTCATTGGAAGAATATTTAGGTCATTTTCGTCCTCCCTAGGCTAATTCTTGTCCAATTAGGTTTTCTAACGAATCTTGTGCGTCCAATAGGTGTTTTGTGTCATTGGATGAACAAGTAGGTCATTTTCGTCCTCCCTAGGCTTATTCTTGTCCAATTAGGGTTTTTAACCAATCTTGTGCATCCAATAGGTGTTTTGTGTCATTGGATGAACATTTAGGTAATTTTCATCCTCGCTAAACTTAATCTTGTCGAATTAGGGTTTCTAACCAATCTTGTGCATCCAATAGGTGTTTTTGTGTCATTGGAAGAACAATTAGGTGATTTTCGTCCTCCCTAAGCTAATTCTTGTCCAATTAGGGTTTCTAACCAATCTTGTGCATCCAATAGGTGTTTTTGTGTCATTGGATGAACATTTAGGTCTTTTTCTTCCTCCCTAAACTTAATCTTGTCCAATTAGGGTTTCTAACCAATCTTGTGCATCCAATAGGTGTTTTTGTGTCATTGGATGAACAATTAGGTCATTTTCGTCCTCCCTAGGCTTATACTTGTCAAATTAGGGTTTCTAACCAATCTTGTGCGTCCAATAGGTGTTTTTGTGTCATTGGAAGAATATTTAGGTCATAATCGTCCTCCCTACACTTAATCTTGTCCAATTAGTGTTTTTAACCAATCTTTTGCATCCAATAGGTGTTTTGTGTCATTGGATGAATATTTATGTCATTTTCGTCCTCCCTACACTTAATCTTGTCCAATTAGGGTTTCTAACCAATCTTGTGCGTCCAATAGGTGTTTTTGTGTCATTGGAAGAACAATTAGGTGATTTTCGTCCTCCCTAAGCTAATTCTTGTCCAATTAGGGTTTCTAACCAATCTTGTGCATCCAATAGGTGTTTTGTGTCATTGGATGAACAATTAGGTCATTTTCGTCCTCCCTAGGCTTATACTTGTCAAATTAGGGTTTCTAACCAATCTTGTGCGTCCAATAGGTGTTTTTGTGTCATTGGAAGAATATTTAGGTCATAATCGTCCTCCCTACACTTAATCTTGTCCAATTAGTGTTTTTAACCAATCTTTTGCATCCAATTGGTGTTTTGTGTCATTGGATGAATATTTATGTCATTTTCGTCCTCCCTACACTTAATCTTGTCCAATTAGGGTTTCTAACCAATCTTGTGCGTCCAATAGGTGTTTTTGTGTCATTGGAAGAACAATTAGGTGATTTTCGTCCTCCCTAAGCTAATTCTTGTCCAATTAGGGTTTCTAACCAATCTTGTGCAATCAATAGGTGTTTTTGTGTCATTGGATGAACATATAGGTCTTTTTCTTCCTCCCTAAACTTAATCTTGTCCAATTAGGGTTTCTAACCAATCTTGTGCATCCAATAGGTGTTTTTGTGTCATTGGATGAACAATTAGGTCATTTTCGTCCTCCCTAGGCTAATTCTTGTCCAATTAGGGTTTCTACCCAATCTTGTGCATCCAATAGGTGTTTTGTGTCATTGAATGAACAAGTAGGTCATTTTAGTCCTCCCTAGTCTTATTCTTGTCCAATTAGGGTTTTAAACCAATCTTGTGCATCCAATAGGTGTTTTGTGTCATTGGATGATCATTTAGGTCTTTTTCGTCCTCCCTAAACTTAATGTTGTCCAATTAGGGTTTCTAACCAATCTTGTGCATCCAATAGGTGTTTTGTCTCATTGCATGAACAATTAGGTCATTTTCGTCCTTCCTAGGCTTATTCTTGTCCAATTAGTGCTTCTAACCAATCTTGTGCATCCAATAGGTGTTTTTGTGTCATTGGAAGAATATTTAGGTCATTTTCGTCCTTCCTAGGCTAATTCTTGTCCAATTAGGGTTTCTAACGAATCTTGTGCATCCATTAGGTGTTTTGTGTCATTGGATGAACAAGTAGGTCATTTTCGTCCTCCCTAGGCTTATTCTTGTGCAATTAGGGTTTTTAACCAATCTTGTGCATCCAATAGGTGTTTTGTGTCATTGGATGAACATTTAGGTCATTTTCGTCCTCGCTAAACTTAATCTTGTCCAATTAGGGTTTCTAACCAATCTTGTGCATCCAATAGGTGTTTTTGTGTCATTGGATGAACATTTAGGTCATTTTCGTCCTCCCTAGGCTTATGCTTGTCCAATTAGGGTTTCTAACCAATCTTGTGCATCCAATAGGTGTTTTTGTCTCATTGCATGAACAATTAGGTCTTTTTCGTCCACCCTAGGCTAATGCTTGTCCAATTAGGGTTTTTAACCAATCTTGTGCATCCAATAGGTGTTTTGTGTCATTGGATGAACATTTAGGTCATTTTCGTCGTTCCTAAACTTAATCTTGTCCAATTAGGGTTTCTAACCAATCTTGTGCATCCAATAGGTTTTTTTTGTGTCATTGGATGAACATTTAGGTCATTTTCGTCCTCGCTAAACTTAATCTTGTCCAATTAGGGTTTCTAACCAATCTTGTGCATCCAATAGGTGTTTTTGTGTCATTGGATGAACATTTAGGTCATTTTCGTCCTCCCTAGGCTTATGCTTGTCCAATTAGGGTTTCTAACTAATCTTGTGCATCCAATAGGTGTTTTGTGTCATTGGATGAACAATTAGGTCATTTTCGTCCTTCCTAAACTTAATCTTGTCCAATTAGGGTTTCTAACCAATCTTGTGCATCCAATAGGTGTTTTTGTGTCATTGGATGAACATTTAGGTCATTTTCGTCCTCCCTAGGCTTATGCTTGTCCAATTAGGGTTTCTAACCAATCTTGTGCATCCAATAGGTGTCTTTGTGTCATTGGATGAACAATTTGTCATTTTCGTCCTCCCTAGGCTAATTCTTGTCCAATTAGGGTTTCTAACGAATCTTGTGCATCCAATAGGTGTTTTGTGTCATTGGATGAACAAGTAGGTCATTTTCGTCCTCCCTAGGCTTATTCTTGTCCAATTAGGGTTTTTAACCAATCTTGTGCATCCAATAGGTGTTTTGTGTCATTGGATGAACATTTAGGTCATTTTCGTCCTCGCTAAACTTAATCTTGTCCAATTACGGTTTCTAACCAATCTTGTGTATCCAATAGGTGTTTTTGTGTCATTGGATAAACAATTAGGTCATTTTCGTCCTCCTTAGGCTTATTCTTGTCCAATTAGTGCTTCTAACCAATCTTGTGCATCCAATATGTGTTTTTGTGTCATTGGATGAACATTTAGGTCTTTTTCGTCCTCCCTAAACTTAAACTTGTCCAATTACGGTTTCTAACCAATCTTGTGTATCCAATAGGTGTTTTTGTGTCATTGGATGAAAAATTAGGTCATTTTCGTCCTCCCTAGGCTAATTCTTGTCCAATTAGGGTTTCTAACCAATCTTGTGCATCCAATAGGTGTTTTTGTGTCATTGGATGAACATTTAGGTCATTTTCGTCCTCCCTAGGCTTATGCTTGTCCAATTAGGGTTTCTAACCAATCTTGTGCATCCAATAGGTGTTTTGTGTCATTGGATGAACATTTAGGTCATTTTCGTCCACCCTATGCTAATTCTTGTCCAATTAGGGTTTTTAACCAATCTTGTGCATCCAATAGGTGTTTTGTGTCATTGGATGAACATTTAGGTCATTTTCGTCCTTCCTAAACTTAATCTTGTCCAATTAGGGTTTCTAACCAATCTTGTGCATCCAATAGGTGTTTTTGTGTCGTTGGAAGAACAATTAGGTGATTTTCGTCCTCCCTAAGCTAATTCTTGTCCAATTAGGGTTTCTAACCAATCTTTTGCATCCAATAGGTGTTTTGTGTCATTGGATGAATATTTAGGTCATTTTCGTCCTCCCTACACTTAATCTTGTCCAATTAAGGTTTCTAACCAATCTTGTGCATCCAATAGGTGTTTTTGTGTCATTGGATGAACATTTAGATCTTTTTCGTCCTCCCTAAACTTAATCTTGTCCAATTACGGTTTCTAACCAATCTTGTGTATCCAATAGGTGTTTTTGTGTCATTGGATGAATAATTAGGTCATTTTCGTCCTCCCTAGGCTAATTCCTGTCCAATTAGGGTTTTAAACCAATCTCGTTCATCCAATAGGTGTTTTGTGTCATTGGATGAATAATTAGGTCATTTTCGTCCTCCCTAGGCTAATTCTTGTCCAATTAGGGTTTCTAACCAATCTTGTGCATCCAATAGGTGTTTTGTGTCATTGGATGAACAAGTAGGTCATTTTCGTCCTCCCTAGGCTTATTCTTGTCCAATTAGGGTTTTAAACCAATCTTGTGCATCCAATAGGTGTTTTGTGTGATTGGATAAACATTTAGGTCATTTTCGTCCTCGCTAAACTTAATCTTGTCGAATTAGGGTTTCTAACCAATCTTGTGCATCCAATAGGTGTTTTTGTGTCATTGGAAGAACAATTAGGTGATTTTCGTGCTCCCTAAGCTAATTCTTGTCCAATTAGGGTTTCTAACCAATCTTGTGCATCCAATAGGTGTTTTTGTGTCATTGGATGAACATTTAGGTCTTTTTCTTCCTCCCTAAACTTAATCTTGTCCAATTAGGGTTTCTAACCAATCTTGTGCATCCAATAGGTGTTTTTGTGTCATTGGATGAACAATTAGGTCATTTTCGTCCTCCCTAGGCTAATTCTTGTCCAATTAGGGTTTCTAACCAATCTTGTGCATCCAATAGGTGTTTTATGTCATTGAATGAACAAGTAGGTCATTTTAGTCCTCCCTAGTCTTATTCTTGTCCAATTAGGGTTTTAAACCAATCTTGTGCGTCCAATAGGTGTTTTGTGCCATTAGATGAACATTTAGGTCTTTTTCGTCCTCCCTAAACTTAATGTTGTCCAATTAGGGTTTCTAACCAATCTTGTGCATCCAATAGGTGTTTTGTCTCATTGCATGAAGAATTAGGTCATTTTCGTCCTCCCTAGGCTTATTCTTGTCCAATTAGTGCTTCTAACCAATCTTGTGCATCCAATAGGTGTTTTTGTGTCATTGGAAGAATATTTAGGTCATTTTCGTCCTCCCTAGGCTAATTCTTGTCCAATTAGGGTTTCTAACGAATCTTGTGCATCCAATAGGTGTTTTGTGTCATTGGATGAACAAGTAGGTCATTTTCGTCCTCCCTAGGCTTATTCTTGTCCAATTAAGGTTTTTAACCATTCTTGTGCACCCAATAGGTGTTTTGTGTCATTGGATGAACATTTAGGTCATTTTCGTCCTCGCTAAACTTAATCTTGTCCAATTAGGGTTTCTAACCAATCTTGTGCATCCAATAGGTGTTTTTGTGTCATTGGATGAACATTTAGGTCATTTTCGTCCTCCCTAGGCTTATGCTTGTCCAATTAGGGTTTCTAACCAATCTTGTGCATCCAATAGGTGTCTTTGTGTCATTGGATGAACAATTTGTCATTTTCGTCCACCCTAGGCTAATTCTTGTCCAATTAGGGTTTTTAACCAATCTTATGCATCCAATAGGTGTTTTGTGTCATTGGATGAACAATTAGGTCATTTTCGTCCTCCCTAGACTTATATTTGTCAAATTAGGGTTTCTAACCAATCTTGTGCGTCCAATTGGTGTTTTGTGTCATTGGATGAACATTTAGGTAATTTTCATCCTCGCTAAACTTAATCTTGTCGAATTAGGGTTTCTAACCAATCTTGTGCATCCAATAGGTGTTTTTGTGTCATTGGAAGAACAATTAGGTGATTTTCGTCCTCCCTAAGCTAATTCTTGTCCAATTAGGGTTTCTGACCAATCTTGTGCATCCAATAGGTGTTTTTGTGTCATTGGATGAACATTTAGGTCTTTTTCTTCCTCCCTAAACTTAATCTTGTCCAATTAGGGTTTCTAACCAATCTTGTGCATCCAATAGGTGTTTTTGTGTCATTGGATGAACAATTAGGTCATTTTCGTCCTCCCTAGGCTAATTCTTGTCCAATTAGGGTTTCTAACCAATCTTGTGCATCCAATAGGTGTTTTATGTCATTGAATGAACAAGTAGGTCATTTTAGTCCTCCCTAGTCTTATTCTTGTCCAATTAGGGTTTCTAACCAATCTTTTGCATCCAATAGGTGTTTTGTGTCATTGGATGAATATTTAGGTCATTTTCGTCCTCCCTACACTTAATCTTGTCCAATTAGGGTTTCTAACCAATCTTGTGCATCCAATAGGTGTTTTTGTGTCATTGGATGAACATTTAGGTCTTTTTCGTCCTCCCTAGGCTTATGCTTGTCCAATTAGGGTTTCTAACCAATCTTGTGCATCCAATAGGTGTTTTGTCTCATTGCATGAACAATTAGGTCATTTTCGTCCTCCCTAGGCTTATTCTTGTCCAATTAGTGCTTCTAACCAATCTTGTGCATCCAATAGGTGTTTTTGGGTCATTGGAAGAATATTTAGGTCATTTTCGTCCTCCCTAGGCTAATTCTTGTCCAATTAGGTTTTCTAACGAATCTTGTGCGTCCAATAGGTGTTTTGTGTCATTGGATGAACAAGTAGGTCATTTTCGTCCTCCCTAGGCTTATTCTTGTCCAATTAGGGTTTTTAACCAATCTTGTGCATCCAATAGGTGTTTTGTGTCATTGGATGAACATTTAGGTCATTTTCTTCCTCGCTGAACTTAATCTTGTCCAATTAGGGTTTCTAACCAATCTTGTGCATCCAATAGGTGTTTTTGTGTCATTGGATGAACATTTAGGTCATTTTCGTCCTCCCTAGGCTTATGCTTGTCCAATTAGGGTTTCTAACCAATCTTGTGCATCCAATAGGTGTCTTTGTGTCATTGGATGAACAATTTGTTATTTTCGTCCACCCTAGGCTAATTCTTGTCCAATTAGGGTTTTTAACCAATCTTGTGCATCCAATAGGTGTTTTGTGTCATTGGATGAACATTTAGGTCATTTTCGTCCTCGCTAAACTTAATCTTGTCCAATTAGGGTTTCTAACCAATCTTGTGCATCCAATAGGTGTTTTTGTGTCATTGGATGAACATTTAGGTCATTTTCGTCCTCCCTAGGCTTATGCTTGTCCAATTAGGGTTTCTAACCAATCTTGTGCATCCAATAGGTGTCTTTGTGTCATTGGATGAACAATTTGTCATTTTCGTCCACCCTAGGCTAATTCTTGTCCAATTAGGGTTTTTAACCAATCTTGTGCATCCAATAGGTGTTTTGTGTCATTGGATGAACAATTAGGTCATTTTCGTCCTCCCTAGGATTATACTTGTCAAATTAGGGTTTCTAACCAATCTTGTGCGTCCAATAGGTGTTTTTGTGTCATTGGAAATATATTTAGGTCATAATCGTCCTCCCTACACTTAATCTTGTCCAATTAGTGTTTTTAACCAATCTTGTGCATCCAATAGGTGTTTTGTGTCATTGGATGAACATTTAGGTCATTTTCGTCCTTCCTAAACTTAATCTTGTCCAATTAGGGTTTCTAAGCAATCTTGTGCATCCAATAGGTGTTTTTGTGTCATTGGATGAACAATTAGGTGATTTTCGTCCTCCCTAAGCTAATTCTTGTCCAATTAGGGTTTCTAAGCAATCTTGTGCATCCAATAGGTGTTTTTGTGTCATTGGATGAACATATAGGTCTTTTTCTTCCTCCCTAAACTTAATCTTGTCCAATTAGGGTTTCTAACCAATCTTGTGCATCCAATAGGTGTTTTTGTGTCATTGGATGAACAATTAGGTCATTTTCGTCCTCCCTAGGCTAATTCTTGTCCAATTAGGGTTTCTAACCAATCTTGTGCATCCAATAGGTGTTTTGTGTCATTGAATGAACAAGTAGGTCATTTTAGTCCTCCCTAGTCTTATTCTTGTCCAATTAGGGTTTTAAACCAATCTTGTGCGTCTAATAGGTGTTTTGTGCCATTAGATGAACATTTAGGTCTTTTTCGTCCTCGCTAAACTTAATCTTGTCCAATTAGGGTTTCTAACCAATCTTGTGCATCCAATAGGTGTTTTTGTGTCATTGGATGAACATTTAGGTCATTTTCGTCCTCCCTAGGCTTATGCTTGTCCAATTAGGGTTTCTAACCAATCTTGTGCATCCAATAGGTGTCTTTGTGTCATTGGATGAACAATTTGTCATTTTCGTCCACCCTAGGCTAATTCTTGTCCAATTAGGGTTTTTAACCAATCTTGTGCATCCAATAGGTGTTTTGTGTCATTGGATGAACAATTAGATCATTTTCGTCCTCCCTAGGATTATACTTGTCAAATTAGGGTTTCTAACCAATCTTGTGCGTCCAATAGGTGTTTTTGTGTCATTGGAAATATATTTAGGTCATAATCGTCCTCCCTACACTTAATCTTGTCCAATTAGTGTTTTTAACCAATCTTGTGCATCCAATAGGTGTTTTGTGTCATTGGATGAACATTTAGGTCATTTTCGTCCTTCCTAAACTTAATCTTGTCCAATTAGGGTTTCTAAGCAATCTTGTGCATCCAATAGGTGTTTTTGTGTCATTGGAAGAACAATTAGGTGATTTTCGTCCTCCCTAAGCTAATTCTTGTCCAATTAGGGTTTCTAAGCAATCTTGTGCATCCAATAGGTGCTTTTGTGTCATTGGATGAACATTTAGGTCTTTTTCGTCCTCCCTAAACTTAATCTTGTCCAATTAGGGTTTCTAACCAATCTTGTGCATCCAATAGGTGTTTTTGTGTCATTGGATGAATAATTAGGTTATTTTCGGCCTCCCTAGGCTAATTCTTGTCCAATTAGGGTTTCTAACCAATCTTGTGCATCCAATAGGTGTTTTGTGTCATTGGATGAACATTTAGGTCATTTTCGTCCTTCCTAAACTTAATCTTGTCCAATTAGGGTTTCTAAGCAATCTTGTGCATCCAATAGGTGTTTTTGTGTCATTGGAAGAACAATTAGGTGATTTTCGTCCTCCCTAAGCTAATTCTTGTCCAATTAGGGTTTCTAAGCAATCTTGTGCATCCAATAGGTGTTTTTGTGTCATTGGATGAACATTTAGGTCTTTTTCGTCCTCCCTAAACTTAATCTTGTCCAATTAGGGTTTCTAACCAATCTTGTGCATCCAATAGGTGTTTTTGTGTCATTGGATGAATAATTAGGTTATTTTCGGCCTCCCTAGGCTAATTCTTGTCCAATTAGGGTTTCTAACCAATCTTGTGCATCCAATAGGTGTTTTTGTGTCATTGGATGAACATTTAGGTCTTTTTCTTCCTCCCTAAACTTATTCTTGTCCAATTAGGGTTTCTAACCAATCTTGTGCATCCAATAGGTGTTTTTGTGTCATTGGATGAACAATTAGGTCATTTTCGTCCTCCCTAGGCTAATTCTTGTCCAATTAGGGTTTCTAACCAATCTTGTGCATCCAATAGGTGTTTTATGTCATTGAATGAACAAGTAGGTCATTTTAGTCCTCCCTAGTCTTATTCTTGTCCAATTAGGGTTTTAAACCAATCTTGTGCGTCCAATAGGTGTTTTGTGCCATTAGATGAACATTTAGGTCTTTTTCGTCCTCCCTAAACTTAATGTTGTCCAATTAGGGTTTCTAACCAATCTTGTGCATCCAATAGGTGTTTTGTCTCATTGCATGAAGAATTAGGTCATTTTCGTCCTCCCTAGGCTTATTCTTGTCCAATTAGTGCTTCTAACCAATCTTGTGCATCCAATAGGTGTTTTTGTGTCATTGGAAGAATATTTAGGTCATTTTCGTCCTCCCTAGGCTAATTCTTGTCCAATTAGGGTTTCTAACGAATCTTGTGCATCCAATAGGTGTTTTGTGTCATTGGATGAACAAGTAGGTCATTTTCGTCCTCCCTAGGCTTATTCTTGTCCAATTAAGGTTTTTAACCATTCTTGTGCACCCAATAGGTGTTTTGTGTCATTGGATGAACATTTAGGTCATTTTCGTCCTCGCTAAACTTAATCTTGTCCAATTAGGGTTTCTAACCAATCTTGTGCATCCAATAGGTGTTTTTGTGTCATTGGATGAACATTTAGGTCATTTTCGTCCTCCCTAGGCTTATGCTTGTCCAATTAGGGTTTCTAACCAATCTTGTGCATCCAATAGGTGTCTTTGTGTCATTGGATGAACAATTTGTCATTTTCGTCCACCCTAGGCTAATTCTTGCCCAATTAGGGTTTTTAACCAATCTTGTGCATCCAATAGGTGTTTTGTGTCATTGGATGAACAATTAGGTCATTTTCGTCCTCCCTAGGATTATACTTGTCAAATTAGGGTTTCTAACCAATCTTGTGCGTCCAATAGGTGTTTTTGTGTCATTGGAAATATATTTAGGTCATAATCGTCCTCCCTACACTTAATCTTGTCCAATTAGTGTTTTTAACCAATCTTGTGCATCCAATAGGTGTTTTGTGTCATTGGATGAACATTTAGGTCATTTTCGTCCTTCCTAAACTTAATCTTGTCCAATTAGGGTTTCTAAGCAATCTTGTGCATCCAATAGGTGTTTTTGTCTCATTGGAAGAACAATTAGGTGATTTTCGTCCTCCCTAAGCTAATTCTTGTCCAATTAGGGTTTCTAAGCAATCTTGTGCATCCAATAGGTTTTTTTGTGTCATTGGATGAACATTTAGGTCTTTTTCGTCCTCCCTAAACTTAATCTTGTCCAATTAGGGTTTCTAACCAATCTTGTGCATCCAATAGGTGTTTTTGTGTCATTGGATGAATAATTAGGTTATTTTCGGCCTCCCTAGGCTAATTCTTGTCCAATTAGGGTTTCTAACCAATCTTGTGCATCCAATAGGTGTTTTGTGTCATTGAATGAACAAGTAGGTCATTTTAGTCCTCCCTAGTCTTATTCTTGTCCAATTTGGGTTTTAAACCAATCTTGTGCATCCAATAGGTGTTTTGTGTCATTGGATGAACATTTAGGTCTTTTTCGTCCTCCCTAAACTTAATGTTGTCCAATTAGGGTTTCTAACCAATCTTGTGCATCCAATAGGTGTTTTGTCTCGTTGCATGAACAATTAGGTCATTTTTGTCCTCCATAGGCTTATTCTTGTCCAATTAGTGCTTCTAACCAATCTTGTGCATCCAATAGGTGTTTTGTGTCATTGGATGAACAATTAGGTCATTTTCGTCCTCCCTAGGCTAATTCTTGTCCAATTAGGGTTTCTAACGAATCTTGTGCATCCAATAGGTGTTTTGTGTCATTGGATGAACAAGTAGGTCATTTTCGTCCTCCCTAGGCTTATTCTTGTCCAATTAGGGTTTTTAACCAATCTTGTGCATCCAATAGGTGTTTTGTGTCATTGGATGAACATTTAGGTCATTTTCGTCCTCGCTAAACTTAATCTTGTCCAATTAGGTTTTCTAACCAATCTTGTGCATCCAATAGGTGTTTTTGTGTCATTGGATGAACATTTAGGTCATTTTCGTCCTCCCTAGGCTTATGCTTGTCCAATTAGTGTTTCTAACCAATCTTGTGCATCCAATAGGTGTCTTTGTGTCATTGGATGAACAATTTGTCATTTTCGTCCACCCTAGGCCAATTCTTGTCCAATTAGGGTTTTTAACCAATCTTGTGCATCCAATAGGTGTTTTGTGTCATTGGATGAACATTTAGGTCTTTTTCGTCCTCCCTAAACTTAATGTTGTCCAATTAGGGTTTCTAACCAATCTTGTGCATCCAATAGGTGTTTTGTCTCATTGCATGAACAATTAGGTCATTTTCGTCCTTCCTAGGCTTATTCTTGTCCAATTAGTGCTTCTAACCAATCTTGTGCATCCAATAGGTGTTTTTGTGTCATTGGAAGAATATTTAGGTCATTTTCGTCCTCCCTAGGCTAATTCTTGTCCAATTAGGGTTTCTAACGAATCTTGTGTATCCAATAGGTGTTTTGTGTCATTGGATGAACAAGTAGGTAATTTTCGTCCTCCCTAGGCTTATTCTTGTCCAATTAGGGTTTTTAACCAATCTTGTGCATCCAATAGGTGTTTTGTGTCATTGGATGAACATTTAGGTCATTTTCGTCCTCGCTAAACTTAATCTTGTCCAATTAGGGTTTCTAACCAATCTTGTGCATCCAATAGGTGTTTTTGTGTCGTTGGATGAACATTTAGGTCATTTTTGTCCTCCCTAGGCTTATGCTTGTCCAATTAGGGTTTCTAACCAATCTTGTGCATCCAATAGGTGGCTTTGTGTCATTGGATGAACAATTTGTCATTTTCGTCCACCCTAGGCAAATTCTTGTCCAATTAGGGTTTTTAACCAATCTTGTGCATCCAATAGGTGTTTTGTGTCATTGGATGAACATTTAGGTCATTTTCGTCCTCGCTAAACTTAATCTTGTCCAATTAGGGTTTCTAACCAATCTTGTGCATCCAATAGGTGTTTTTGTGTCATTGGATGAACATTTAGGTCATTTTCGTCCTCCCTCGGCTTATGCTTGTCCAATTAGGGTTTCTAACCAATCTTGTGCATCCAATAGGTGTTTTTGTGTCATTGGATGAACAATTTGTCATTTTCGTCCACCCTAGACTAATTCTTGTCCAATTAGGGTTTTTAACCAATCTTGTGCATCCAATAGGTGTTTTTGTGTCATTGGATGAACAATTAGGTCATTTTCGTCCTCCCTAGGCTGATACTTGTCAAATTAGGGTTTCTAACCTATCTTGTGCGTCCAATAGGTGTTTTTGTGTCATTGGAAGAATATTTAGGTCATAATCGTCCTCCCTACACTTAATCTTGTCCAATTAGGGTTTTTAACCAATCTTGTGCATCCAATAGGTGTTTTGTGTCATTGGATGAACATTTAGGTCATTTTCGTCCTTCCTAAACTTAATCTTGTCCAATTAGGGTTTCTAAGCAATCTTGTGCATCTAATAGGTGTTTTTGTGTCATTGGAAGAACAATTAGGTGATTTTCGTCCTCCCTAAGCTAATTCTGGTCCAATTAGGGTTTCTAACCAATCTTGTGCATCCAATAGGTGTTTTTGTGTCATTGGATGAACATTTAGGTCTTTTTCGTCCTCCCTAAACTTAATCTTGTCCAATTAGGGTTTTTAACCAATCTTGTGCATCCAATAGGAGTTTTTGTGTCATTGGATGAACAATTAGGTCATTTTCGTCCTCCGTAGGCTAATTCTTGTCCAATTAGGGTTTCTAACCAATCTTGTACATCCAATAGGTGTTTTGTGTCATTGGATGAACAAGTAGGTCATTTTAGTCCTCCCTAGTCTTATTCTTGTCCAATTAGGGTTTTAAACCAATCTTGTTCATCCAATAGGTGTTTTGTGTCATTGGATGAACATTTAGGTCTTTTTCGTCCTCCCTAAACTTAATGTTGTCCAATTATGGTTTCTAACCAATCTTGTGCATCCAATAGGTGTTTTGTCTTATTGCATGAACAATTAGGTCATTTTCGTCCTCCCTAGGCTTATTCTTGTCCAATTAGTGCTTCTAACCAATCTTGTGCATCCAATAGGTGTTTTTGTGTCATTGGAAGAATATTTAGGTCATTTTCGTCCTCCCTAGGCTAATTCTTGTCCAATTAGGGTTTCTAACGAATCTTGTGCATCCAATAGGTATTTTGTGTCATTGGATGAACAAGTAGGTCATTTTCGTCCTCCCTAGGCTTATTCTTGTCCAATTAAGGTTTTTAACCAATCTTGTGCACCCAATAGGTGTTTTGTGTCATTGGATGAACATTTAGGTCATTTTTGTCCTCGCTAAACTTAATCTTGTCCAATTAGGGTTTCTAACCAATCTTGTGCATCCAATAGGTGTTTTTGTGTCATTGGATGAACATTTAGGTCATTTTCGTCCTCCCTAGGCTTATGCTTGTCCAATTAGGGTTTCTAACCAATCTTGTGCATCCAATAGGTGTCTTTGTGTCATTGGATGAACAATTTGTCATTTTCGTCCACCCTAGGCTAATTCTTGTCCAATTAGGGTTTTTAACCAATCTTGTGCATCCAATAGGTGTTTTGTGTCATTGGATGAACAATTAGGTCATTTTCGTCCTCCCTAGGCTTATACTTGTCAAATTAGGGTTTCTAACCAATCTTGTGCGTCCAATAGGTGTTTTTGTGTCATTGGAAGAATATTTACGTCATAATCGTCCTCCCTACACTTAATCTTGTCCAATTAGTGTTTTTAACCAATCTTTTGCATCCAATAGGTGTTTTGTGTCATTGGATGAATATTTATGTCATTTTCGTCCTCCCTACACTTAATCTTGTCCAATTAGGGTTTCTAACCAATCTTGTGCGTCCAATAGGTGTTTTTGTGTCATTGGAAGAACAATTAGGTGATTTTCGTCCTCCCTAAGCTAATTCTTGTCCAATTAGGGTTTCTAACCAATCTTGTGCAATCAATAGGTGTTTTTGTGTCATTGGATGAACATATAGGTCTTTTTCTTCCTCCCTAAACTTAATCTTGTCCAATTAGGGTTTCTAACCAATCTTGTGCATCCAATAGGTGTTTTTGTGTCATTGGATGAACAATTAGGTCATTTTCGTCCTCCCTAGGCTAATTCTTGTCCAATTAGGGTTTCTAACCAATCTTTTGCATCCAATAGGTGTTTTGTGTCATTGGATGAATATTTAGGTCATTTTCGTCCTCCCTACACTTAATCTTGTCCAATTAGGGTTTCTAACCAATCTTGTGCATCCAATAGGTGTTTTGTGTCATTGGATGAACAAGTAGGTCATTTTCGTCCTCCCTAGGCTTATTCTTGTCCAATTAGGGTTTTAAACCAATCTTGTGCATCCAATAGGTGTTTTGTGTGATTGGATGAACATTTAGGTCATTTTCGTCCTCGCTAAACTTAATCTTGTCCAATTAGGGTTTCTAACCAATCTTGTGCATCCAATAGGTGTTTTTGTGTCATTGGATGAACATTTAGGTCATTTTCGTCCTCCCGAGGCTTATGCTTGTCCAATTAGGGTTTCTAACCAATCTTGTGCATCGAATAGGTGTTTTTGTGTCATTGGATGAACAATTACGTCATTTTCGTCCTCCCTAGGCTAATTCTTGTCCAATTAGGGTTTCTAACCAATCTTGTGCATCCAATAGGTGTTTTGTGTCATTGGATGAACAAGTAGGTCATTTTCGTCCTCCCTAGGCTTATTCTTGTCCAATTAGGGTTTTAAACCAATCTTGTGCATCCAATAGCTGTTTTGTGTGATTGGATAAACATTTAGGTCATTTTCGTCCTCGCTAAACTTAATCTTTTCGAATTAGGGTTTCTAACCAATGTTGTGCATCCAATAGGTGTTTTTGTGTCATTGGATGAACATTTAGGTCATTTTCGTCCTCCCGAGGCTTATGGTTGTCCAATTAGGGTTTCTAACCAATCTTGTGCATCCAATAGGTGTTTTGGTGTCATTGGATGAACAATTAGGTCATTTTCGTCCTTCCTAAACTTAATCTTGTCCAATTAGGGTTTCTAACCAATCTTGTGCATCCAATAGGTGTTTTTGTGTCATTGGAAGAACAATTAGGTGATTTTCGTCCTCCCTAAGCTAATTCTTGTCCAATTAGGGTTTCTAACCAATCTTTTGCATCCAATAGGTGTTTTGTGTCATTGGATGAACATTTAGGTCATTTTCGTCCTTGCTAAACTTAATCTTGTCGAATTAGGGTTTCTAACCAATCTTGTGCATCCAATAGGTGTTTTTGTGTCATTGGATGAACATTTAGGTCATTTTCGTCCTCCCTAGGCTTATGGTTGTCCAATTAGGGTTTCTAACCAATCTTGTGCATCCAATAGGTGTTTTCTGTCATTGGATGAACAATTAGGTCATTTTCGTCCTTCCTAAACTTAATCTTGTCCAATTAGGGTTTCTAACCAATCTTGTGCATCCAATAGGTGTTTTTGTGTCATTGGATGAACATTTAGGTCTTTTTCGTCCTCCCTAAACTTAATCTTGTCAAATTAGGGTTTCTAAACAATCTTGTGCATCCAATAGGTGTTTTTATGTCATTGGATGAACATTTAGGTCATTTTCGTCCTTCCTAAACTTAATCTTGTCCAATTAGGGTTTCTAACCAATCTTGTGCATCCAATAGGTATTTTGTGTCATTGGAAGAACAATTAGGTGATTTTTGTCCTCCCTAAGCTAATTCTTGTCCAATTAGTGCTTCTAACCAATCTTGTGCATCCAATAGGTGTTTTTGTGTCATTGGAAGAATATTTAGGTCATTTTTGTCCTCCCTAGGCTAATTCTTGTCCAATTAGGGTTTCTAACCAATCTTGTGCATCCAATAGTTGTTTTTGTGTCATTGGATGAACATTTAGGTCATTTTCGTCCTCCCTAGGCTTATGCTTGTCCAATTAGGGTTTCTAACCAATCTTGTGTGTCCAATAGGTGTTTTTGTGTCATTGGAAGAATATTTAGGTCATAATCGTCCTCCCTACACTTAATCTTGTCCAATTAGGGTTTTTAACCAATGCTGTGCATCCAATAGGTGTTTTGTGTCATTGGATGAACATTTAGGTCATTTTCGTCCTTCCTAAACTTAATCTTGTCCAATTAGGGTTTCTAACCAATCTTGTGCATCCAATAGGTGTTTTTGTGTCATGGGAAGAACAATTAGGTGATTTTCGTCCTCCATAAGCTAATTCTTGTCCAATTAGGGTTTCTAACCAATCTTTTGCATCCAATAGGTGTTTTTATGTCATTGGATGAACAATTAGGTCATTTTCGTCCTCCCTAGGCTAATTCTTGTCCAATTAGGGTTTCTAACCAATCTTGTGCATCCAATAGGTGTTTTGTGTCATTGGATGAACAAGTAGGTCATTTTAGTCCTCCCTAGTCTTATTCTTGTCCAATTAGGGTTTTAAACCAATCTTGTGCATCCAATAGGTGTTTTGTGTCATTGGATGAACATTTAGGTCTTTTTCGTCCTCCCTAAACTTAATGTTGTCGAATTAGGGTTTCTAACCAATCTTGTGCATCCAATAGGTGTTTTGTCTCATTGCATGAACAATTAGGTCATTTTCTTCCTCCCTAGGCTCATTCTTGTCCAATTAGTGCTTCTAACCAATCTTGTGCATCCAATAGGTGTTTTTGTGTCATTGGAAGAATATTTAGGTCATTTTCGTCCTCCCTAGGCTAATTCTTGTCCAATTAGGGTTTCTAACGAATCTTGTGCATCCAATAGGTGTTTTGTGTCATTGGATGAACAAGTAGGTCATTTTCGTCCTCCCTAGGCTTATGCTTGTCCAATTAGGGTTTCTAACCAATCTTGTGCATCCAATAGGTGTCTTTGTGTCATTGGATGAACAATTTGTCATTCTCGTCCACCCTAGGCTAATTCTTGTCCAATTAGGGTTTTGAACCAATCTTGTGCATCCGATAGGTGTTTTGTGTCATTGGATGAACATTTAGGTCATTTTCGTCCTCGCTAAAATTAATCTTGTCCAATTAGGGTTTCTAACCAATCTTGTGCATCCAATAGGTGTTTTTGTGACATTGGATGAACATTTAGGTCATTTTCGTCCTCCCTAGGCTTATGCTTGTCCAATTAGGGTTTCTAACCAATCTTGTGCATCCAATAGGTGTCTTTGTGTCATTGGATGAACAATTTGTCATTTTCGTCCACCCTAGGCTAATTCTTGTCCAATTAGGGTTTTTTACCAATCTTGTGCATCCAATAGGTGTTTTGTGTCATTGGATGAACAATTAGGTCATTTTCGTCCTCCCAAGGCTTATACTTGTCAAATTAGGGTTTCTAACCAATCTTGTGCGTCCAATAGGTGTTTTTGTGTCATTGGAAGAATAATTAGGTCATAATCGTCCTCCCTACACTTAATCTTGTCTAATTAGTGTTTTTAACCAATCTTGTGCATCCAATAGGTGTTTTGCGTCATTGGATGAACATTTAGGTCATTTTCGTCCTTCCTAAACTTAATCTTGTCCAATTAGGGTTTCTAAGCAATCTTGTGCATCCAATAGGTGTTTTTGTGTCATTGGAAGAATAATTAGGTGATTTTGGTCCTCCCTAAGCTAATTCTTGTCCAATTAGGGTTTCTAACCAATCTTGTGCATCCAATAGGTGTTTTTGTGTCATTGGATGAACATTTAGGTCATTTTCGTCCTCCCTAGGCTTATGCTTGTCCAATTAGGGTTTCTAACCAATCTTGTGCATCCAATAGGTGTCTTTGTGTCATTGGATGAACAATTTGTCATTTTCGTCCACCCTAGGCTAATTCTTGTCCAATTAGGGTTTTTAACCAACCTTGTGCATCCAATAGGTGTTTTGTGTCATTGGATGAACAATTAGGTCATTTTCGTCCTCCCTAGGCTTATACTTGTCAAATTAGGGTTTCTAACCAATCTTGTGAGTCCAATAGGTGTTTTTGTGTCATTGGAAGAATATTTAGGTCATAATTGTCCTCCCTACACTTAATCTTGTCCAATTACGGTTTTTAACCAATCTTGTGCATCCAATAGGTGTTTTGTGTCATTGGATGAACATTTAGGTCATTTTCGTCCATCCTAAACTTAATCTTGTACAATTAAGGTTTCTAACCAATCGTGTGCATCCAATAGGTGTTTTTGTGTCATTGGAAGAACAATTAGGTGATTTTCGTCCTCCCTAAGCTACATCTTGTCCAATTAGGGTTTCTAACCAATCTTTTGCATCCAATAGGTGTTTTGTGTCATTGGATGAATATTTAGGTCATTTTCGTCCTCCCTACACTTAATCTTGTCCAATTAGGGTTTCTAACCAATCTTGTGCATCCAATAAGTGTTTTTGTGTCATTGGATGAACATTTAGGTCTTTTTCGTCCTCCCTAGGCTTATGCTTGTCGAATTAGGGTTTCTAACCAATCTTGTGCATCCAATAGGTGTTTTTGTGTCATTGGATGAACAATTAGGTCATTTTCGTCCTACCTAGGCTGATACTTGTCAAAGTAGGGTTTCTAACCAATCTTGTGCGTCCAATAGGTGTTTTTGTGTCATTGGAAGAATATTTAGGTCATAATCGTCCTCCCTACACTTAATCTTGTCCAATTAGGGTTTTTAACCAATCTTGTGCATCCAATAGGTGTTTTGTGTCATTGGATGAACATTTAGGTCATTTTCGTCCTTCTTAAACTTAATCTTGTCCAATTACGGTTTCTAACCAATCTTGTGCATCCAATAGGTGTTTTTGTGTCGTTGGAAGAACAATTAGGTGATTTTCGTCCTCCCTAAGCTAATTCTTGTCCAATTAGGGTTTCTAACCAATCTTTTGCATCCAATAGGTGTTTTGTGTCATTGGATGAATATTTATGTCATTTTCGTCCTCCCTACACTTAATCTTGTCCAATTAGGGTTTCTAACCAATATTGTGCATCCAATAGGTGTTTTTGTGTCATTGGATGAACAATTAGTCATTTTCGTCCACCGTAGGTTAATTCTTGTGCAATTAGGGTTTTTAACCAATCTTGTGCATCCAATAGGAGTTTTGTGTCATTGGATGAACAATTAGGTCGTTTTCGTCCTCCCTAGGCTGATACTTGTCAAATTAGGGTTTCTAACCAATCTTGTGCGTCCAATAGGTGTTTTTGTGTCATTGGAAGAATATTTCGGTCATAATCGTCCTCCCTACACTTAATCTTGTCCAATTAGGGTTTTTAACCAATCTTGTGCATCCAATAGGTGTTTTGTGTCATTGGATGAACATTTAGGTCATTTTCGTCCTTCCTAAACTTAATCTTGTCCAATTTGGGTTTCTAACCAATCTTGTGCATCCAATAGGTGTTTTTGTGTCTTTGGAAGAACAATTAGGTGATTTTCGTCCTCCCTAGGCTTATTCTTGTCCAATTAGGGTGTTTAACCAATCTTGTGCATCCAATAGGTGTTTTGTGTCATTGGATGAACAATTAGGTCATTTTCGTCCTCCCTAGGCTTATACTTGTCAAATTAGGGTTTCTAACCAATCTTGTGCGTCCAATAGCTGTTTTTGTGTCATTGGAAGAATATTTAGGTCATAATCGTCCTCCCTACACTTAATCTTGTCCAATTAGGGTTTTTAACCAATCTTGTGCATCCAATAGGTGTTTTGTGTCATTGGATGAACATTTAGGTCATTTTCGTCCTCTTTAAACTTAATCTTGTCCAATTACGGTTTGTAACCAATCTTGTGCATCCAATAGGTGTTTTTGTGTCATTGGATGAACATTTAGGTCATTTTCTTCCTCCCTAGGCTTATGCTTGCCTATTTAGGGTTTCTAACCAATCTTGTGCATCCAATAGGTATTTTTGTGTCATTGGATGAACAATTAGGTCATTTTCGTCCACCCTAGGCTAATTCTTGTCCAATTAGGGTTTTTAACCAATCTTGTGCATCCAATAGGTGTTTTGTGTCATTGGATGAACAATTAGGTCATTTTCGTCCTCCCTAGGCATATTCTTGTCAAATTAGGGTTTCTAACCAATCTTGTGCATCCAATAGGTGTTTTTGTGTCATTGGAAGAATATTTAGGTCATAATCGTCCTCCCTAAACTTAATCTTGTCCAATTAGGGTTTCTAACCAATCTTGTGCATCCAATAGGTGTTTTTGTGTCATTGGATGAACATTTAGGTCATTTTCGTCCTCCCTAGGCTTATGCTTGTCCAATTAGGGTTTCTAACCAATCTTGTGCATCCAATAGGTGTCTTTGTGTCATTGGATGAACAATTTGTCATTTTCGTCCACCCTAGGCTAATTCTTGTCCAATTAGGGTTTTTAACCAATCTTGTGCATCCAATAGGTGTTTTGTGTCATTGGATGAACAATTAGGTCATTTTCGTCCTCCCTAGGCTTATTCTTGTCCAATTAAGGTTTTTAACCAATCTTGTGCACCCAATAGGTGTTTTGTGTCATTGGATGAACATTTAGGTCATTTTCGTCCTCGCTAAACTTAATCTTGTCCAATTAGGGTTTCTAACCAATCTTGTGCATCCAATAGGTGTTTTTGTGTCATTGGATGAACATTTAGGTCATTTTCGTCCTCCCTAGGCTTATGCTTGTCCAATTAGGGTTTCTAACCAATCTTGTGCATCCAATAGGTGTCTTTGTGTCATTGGATGAACAATTTGTCATTTTCGTCCACCCTAGGCTAATTCTTGTCCAATTAGGGTTTTTAACCAATCTTGTGCATCCAATAGGTGTTTTGTGTCATTGGATGAACAATTAGGTCATTTTCGTCCTCCCTAGGATTATACTTGTCAAATTAGGGTTTCTAACCAATCTTGTGCGTCCAATAGGTGTTTTTGTGTCATTGGAAATATATTTAGGTCATAATCGTCCTCCCTACACTTAATCTTGTCCAATTAGTGTTTTTAACCAATCTTGTGCATCCAATAGGTGTTTTGTGTCATTGGATGAACATTTAGGTCATTTTCGTCCTTCCTAAACTTAATCTTGTCCAATTAGGGTTTCTAAGCAATCTTGTGCATCCAATAGGTGTTTTTGTGTCATTGGATGAACAATTAGGTGATTTTCGTCCTCCCTAAGCTAATTCTTGTCCAATTAGGGTTTCTAAGCAATCTTGTGCATCCAATAGGTGTTTTTGTGTCATTGGATGAACATATAGGTCTTTTTCTTCCTCCCTAAACTTAATCTTGTCCAATTAGGGTTTCTAACCAATCTTGTGCATCCAATAGGTGTTTTTGTGTCATTGGATGAACAATTAGGTCATTTTCGTCCTCCCTAGGCTAATTCTTGTCCAATTAGGGTTTCTAACCAATCTTGTGCATCCAATAGGTGTTTTGTGTCATTGAATGAACAAGTAGGTCATTTTAGTCCTCCCTAGTCTTATTCTTGTCCAATTAGGGTTTTAAACCAATCTTGTGCATCCAATAGGTGTTTTGTGTCATTGGATGATCATTTAGGTCTTTTTCGTCCTCCCTAAACTTAATGTTGTCCAATTAGGGTTTCTAACCAATCTTGTGCATCCAATAGGTGTTTTGTCTCATTGCATGAACAATTAGGTCATTTTCGTCCTTCCTAGGCTTATTCTTGTCCAATTAGTGCTTCTAACCAATCTTGTGCATCCAATAGGTGTTTTTGTGTCATTGGAAGAATATTTAGGTCATTTTCGTCCTTCCTAGGCTAATTCTTGTCCAATTAGGGTTTCTAACGAATCTTGTGCATCCATTAGGTGTTTTGTGTCATTGGATGAACAAGTAGGTCATTTTCGTCCTCCCTAGGCTTATTCTTGTGCAATTAGGGTTTTTAACCAATCTTGTGCATCCAATAGGTGTTTTGTGTCATTGGATGAACATTTAGGTCATTTTCGTCCTCGCTAAACTTAATCTTGTCCAATTAGGGTTTCTAACCAATCTTGTGCATCCAATAGGTGTTTTTGTGTCATTGGATGAACATTTAGGTCATTTTCGTCCTCCCTAGGCTTATGCTTGTCCAATTAGGGTTTCTAACCAATCTTGTGCATCCAATAGGTGTCTTTGTGTCATTGGATGAACAATTTGTCATTTTCGTCCACCCTAGGCTAATTCTTGTCCAATTAGGGTTTTTAACCAATCTTGTGCATCCAATAGGTGTTTTGTGTCATTCGATGAACAATTAGGTCATTTTCGTCCTCCCTAGGCTTATACTTGTCAAATTAGGGTTTCTAACCAATCTTGTGCGTCCAATAGGTGTTTTTGTGTCATTGGAAGAATATTTAGGTCATAATCGTCCTCCCTACACTTAATCTTGTCCAATTAGTGTTTTTAACCAATCTTTTGCATCCAATAGGTGTTTTGTGTCATTGGATGAATATTTATGTCATTTTCGTCCTCCCTACACTTAATCTTGTCCAATTAGGGTTTCTAACCAATCTTGTGCGTCCAATAGGTGTTTTTGTGTCATTGGATGAACATTTAGGTCATTTTCGTCCTCCCTAGGCTTATGCTTGTCCAATTAGGGTTTCTAACCAATCTTGTGCATCCAATAGGTGTTTTTGTGTCATTGGATGAACATTTAGGTCTTTTTCGTCCTCCCTAGGCTAATTCTTGTCCAATTAGGGTTGCTAACCAATCTTGTGCATGCAATAGGTGTTTTGTGTCATTGGATGAACAAGTAGGTCATTTTCGTCCTCCCTAGGCTTATTCTTGTCCAATTAGGGTTTTTAACCAATCTTGTGCATCCAATAGGTGTTTTGTGTCATTGGATGAACATTTAGGTCATTTTCGTCCTCGCTAAACTTAATCTTGTCCAATTAGGGTTTCTAACCAATCTTGAGCATCCAATAGGTGTTTTTGTGTCATTGGATGAACATTTAGGTCATTTTCGTCCTCCCTAGGCTAATTCTTGTCCAATTAGGGTTTCTAACCAATCTTGTGCATCCAATAGGTGTTTTGTGTCATTGGATGAACATTTAGGTCATTTTCGTCCTCGCTAAACTTATTCTTGTCCAATTAGGGTTTCTAACCAATCTTTTGCATCCAATAGGTGCTGTGTCATTGGATGAATATTTATGTCATTTTCGTCCTCCCTACACTTAATCTTGTCCAATTAGGGTTTCTAACCAATCTTGTGCATCCAATAGGTGTTTTTGTGTCATTGGATGAACATTTAGGTCTTTTTCGTCCTCCCTAGGCTTATGCTTGTCGAATTAGGGTTTCTAACCAATCTTGTGCATCCAATAGGTGTTTTTGTGTCATTGGATGAACAATTAGGTCATTTTCGTCCTACCTAGGCTGATACTTGTCAAAGTAGGGTTTCTAACCAATCTTGTGCGTCCAATAGGTGTTTTTGTGTCATTGGAAGAATATTTAGGTCATAATCGTCCTCCCTACACTTAATCTTGTCCAATTAGGGTTTTTAACCAATCTTGTGCATCCAATAGGTGTTTTGTGTCATTGGATGAACATTTAGGTCATTTTCGTCCTTCCTAAACTTAATCTTGTCCAGTTAGGATTTCTAAGCTATCTTGTGCATCCAATAGGTGTTTTTGTGTCATTGGAAGAACAATTAGGTGATTTTCGTCCTCCCTAAGCTAATTCTTGTCCAATTAGGGTTTCTATCCAATCTTGTGCATCCAATAGGTGTTTTTGTGTCATTGGATGAACATTTAGGTCATTTTCGTCCTCGCTAAACTTAATCTTGTCCAATTAGGGTTTCTAACCAATCTTTTGCATCCAATAGGTGTTTTGTGTCATTGGATGAACATTTAGGTCTTTTTCGTCCTCCCTAAACTTAATCTGGTCCGATTAGGGTTTCTAACCAATCTTGTGCATCCAATAGGTGTTTTGTGTCATTGGATGAACATTTAGGTCATTTTCGTCCTTCCTAAACTTAATCTTGTCCAATTAGGGTTTCTAAGCTATCTTGTGCATCCAATAGGTGTTTTTGTGTCATTGGAAGAACAATTAGGTGATTTTCGTCCTCCCTAAGCTAATTCTTGTCCAATTAGGGTTTCTAACCAATCTTGTGCATCCAATAGGTGTTTTGTGTCATTGGATGAACATTTAGGTCTTTTTCGTCCTCCCTAAACTTAATGTTGTCGAATTAGGGTTTCTAACCAATCTTGTGCATCCAATAGGTGTTTTGTCTCATTGCATGAACAATTAGGTCATTTTCGTCCTCCCTAGGCTCATTCTTGTCCAATTAGTGCTTCTAACCAATCTTGTGCATCCAATAGGTGTTTTTGTGTCATTGGAAGAATATTTAGGTCATTTTCGTCCTCCCTAGGCTAATTCTTGTCCAATTAGGGTTTCTAACCAATCTTGTGCATCCAATAGGTGTTTTGTGTCATTGGATGAACAAGTAGGTCATTTTAGTCCTCCCTAGTCTTATTCTTGTCCAATTAGGGTTTTAAACCAATCTTGTGCATCCAATAGGTGTTTTGTGTCATTGGATGAACATTTAGGTCTTTTTTGTCCTCCCTAAACTTAATGTTATCGAATTAGGGTTTCTAACCAATCTTGTGCATCCAATAGGTGTTTTGTCTCATTGCATGAACAATTAGGTCATTTTCGTCCTCCCTAGGCTTATTCTTGTCCAATTAGTGCTTCTAACCAATCTTGTGCATCCAATAGGTGTTTTTATGTCATTGGAAGAATATTTAGGTCATTTTCGTCCTCCCTAGGCTAATTCTTGTCCAATTAGGGTTTCTAACGAATCTTGTGCATCCAATAGGTGTTTTGTGTCATTGGTTGAACAAGTAGGTCATTTTCGTCCTCCCTAGGCTTATTCTTGTCCAATTAGGGTTTTTAACCAATCTTGTGCATCCAATAGGTGTTTTGTGTCATTGGATGAACATTTAGGTCATTTTCGTCCTCCCTAGGCTTATGCTTGTCCAATTAGGGTTTCTAACCAATCTTGTGCATCCAATAGGTGTCTTTGTGTCATTGGATGAACAATTTGTCATTTTCGTCCACCCTAGGCTAATTCTTGTCCAATTAGGGTTTTTAACCAATCTTGTGCATCCAATAGGTGTTTTGTGTCATTGTTTGAACATTTAGGTCATTTTCGTCCTCGCTAAACTTAATCTTGTCCAATTAGGGTTTCTAACCAATCTTGTGCAGCCAATAGGTTTTTTTGTGTCATTGGATGAACATTTAGGTCATTTTCGTCCTCCCTAGGCTTATGCTTGTCCAATTAGGGTTTCTAACCAATCTTGTGCATCCAATAGGTGTCTTTGTGTCATTGGATGAACAATTTGTCATTTTCGTCCACCCTAGGCTAATTCTTGTCCAATTAGGGTTTTTTACCAATCTTGTGCATCCAATAGGTGTTTTGTGTCATTGGATGAACAATTAGGTCATTTTCGTCCTCCCTAGGCTTATACTTGTCAAATTAGGGTTTCTAACCAACCTTGTGCGTCCAATAGGTGTTTTTGTGTCATTGGAAGAATAATTAGGTCATAATCGTCCTCCCTACACTTAATCTAGTCCAATTAGTGTTTTTATCCAATCTTGTGCATCCAATAGGTGTTTTGTGTCATTGGATGAACATTTAGGTCATTTTCGTCCTTCATAAACATAATCTTGTCCAATTAGGGTTTCTAAGCAATCTTGTGCATCCAATAGGTGTTTTTGTGTCATTGGAAGAACAATTAGGTGATTTTCGTCCTCCCTAAGCTAATTCTTGTCCAATTAGGGTTTTTAACCAATCTTGTGCATCCAATAGGTGTTTTTGTGTCATTGGATGAACATTTAGGTCATTTTCGTCCTCCCTAGGCTAATTCTTGTCCAATTAGGGTTTCTAACCAATCTTGTGCATCCAATAGGTGTTTTTGTGTCATTGGATGAACATTTAGGTCATTTGCGTCCTACCTAGGCTTATGCTCGTCCAATTAGGGTTTCTAACCAATCTTTTGCATCCAATAGGTGTCTTTGTGTCATTGGATGAACAATTTGTCATTTTCGTCCACCCTAGGCTAATTCTTGTCCAATTAGGGTTTTTAACCAATCTTGTGCATCCAATAGGTGTTTTGTGTCATTGGATGAACAATTTGGTCATTTTCGTCCTCCCTAGGCTTATACTTGTCAAATTAGGGTTTCTAACCAATCTTGTGCGTCCAATAGGTGTTTTTGTGTCATTGGAAGAATATTTAGGTCATAATCGTCCTCCCTACACTTAATCTTGTCCAATTAGGGTTTTTAACCAATCTTGTGCATCCAATAGGTGTTTTGTGTCATTGGATGAACATTTAGGTCATTTTCGTCCTTCCTAAACTTAATCTTGTCCAATTAGGGTTTCTAACCAATCTTGTGCATCCAATAGGTGTTTTTGTGTCATTGGATGAACATTTAGGTCTTTTTCGTCCTCCCTAGGCTTATGCTTGTCGAATTAGGGTTTCTAACCAATCTTGTGCATCCAATAGGTGTTTTTGTGTCATTGGATGAACAATTAGGTGATTTTCGTCCTCCCTAGGCTAATTCTTGTCCAATTAGGGTTTCTAACCAATCTTGTGCATCAAATAGGTGTTTTGTGTCATTGGATGAACATTTAGGTCATTTTCGTCCTCGCTAAACTTATTCTTGTCCAATTAGGGTTTCTAACCAATCTTTTGCATCCAATAGGTGCTGTGTCATTGGATGAATATTTATGTCATTTTCGTCCTCCCTACACTTAATCTTGTCCAATTAGGGTTTCTAACCAATCTTGTGCGTCCAATAGGTGTTTTTGTGTCATTGGATGAACATTTAGGTCATTTTCGTCCTCCCTAGGCTTATGGTTGTCCAATTAGGGTTTCTAACCAATCTTGTGCATCCAATAGGTGTTCTGGTGTCATTGGATGAACAATTAGGTCATTTTCGTCCTCGCTAAACTTAATCATGTCCAATTAGGGTTTCTAACCAATGTTGTGCATCCAATAGGTGTTTTTGTGTCATTGGATGAACATTTAAGTCATTTTCGTCCTCCCTAGGCTAATTCTTGTCCAATTAGGGTTTCTAACGAATCTTGTGCATCCAATAGGTGTTTTGTGTCATTGGATGAACAAGTAGGTCACTTTCGTCCTCCCTAGGCTTATTCTTGTCCAATTAGGGTTTTTAACCAATCTTGTGCATCCAATAGGTGTTTTGTGTCATTGGATGAACATTTAGGTCATTTTCGTCCTCGCTAAACTTAATCTTGTCCAATTAGGGTTTCTAACCAATCTTGTGCTTCCAATAGGTGTTTTTGTGTCATTGGATGAACATTTAGGTCATTTTCGTCCTCCCTCGGCTTATGCTTGTCCAATTAGGGTTTCTAACCAATCTTGTGCATCCAATAGGTGTTTTTGTGTCATTGGATGAACAATTTGTCATTTTCGTCCACCCTAGACTAATTCTTGTCCAATTAGGGTTTTTAACCAATCTTGTGCATCCAATAGGTGTTTTTGTGTCATTGGATGAACAATTAGGTCATTTTCGTCCTCCCTAGGCTGATACTTGTCAAATTAGGGTTTCTAACCTATCTTGTGCGTCCAATAGGTGTTTTTGTGTCATTGGAAGAATATTTAGGTCATAATCGTCCTCCCTACACTTAATCTTGTCCAATTAGGGTTTTTAACCAATCTTGTGCATCCAATAGGTGTTTTGTGTCATTGGATGAACATTTAGGTCATTTTCGTCCTTCCTAAACTTAATCTTGTCCAATTAGGGTTTCTAAGCAATCTTGTGCATCTAATAGGTGTTTTTGTGTCATTGGAAGAACAATTAGGTGATTTTCGTCCTCCCTAAGCTAATTCTGGTCCAATTAGGGTTTCTAACCAATCTTGTGCATCCAATAGGTGTTTTTGTGTCATTGGATGAACATTTAGGTCTTTTTCGTCCTCCCTAAACTTAATCTTGTCCAATTAGGGTTTTTAACCAATCTTGTGCATCCAATAGGTGTTTTTGTGTCATTGGATGAACAATTAGGTCATTTTCGTCCTCCCTAGGCTAATTCTTGTCCAATTAGGGTTTCTAACCAATCTTGTGCATCCAATAGGTGTTTTGTGTCATTGGATGAACAAGTAGGTCATTTTAGTCCTCCCTAGTCTTATTCTTGTCCAATTAGGGTTTTAAACCAATCTTGTTCGTCCAATAGGTGTTTTGTGTCATTGGATGAACATTTAGGTCTTTTTCGTCCTCCCTAAACTTAATGTTGTCCAATTATGGTTTCTAACCAATCTTGTGCATCCAATAGGTGTTTTGTCTCATTGCATGAACAATTAGGTCATTTTCGTCCTCCCTCGGCTTATTCTTGTCCAATTAGTGCTTCTAACCAATCTTGTGCATCCAATAGGTGTTTTTGTGTCATTGGAAGAATATTTAGGTCATTTTCGTCCTCCCTAGGCTAATTCTTGTCCAATTAGGGTTTTTAACCAATCTTGTGCATCCAATAGGTGTTTTGTGTCATTGGATGAACATTTAGGTCATTTTCGTCCTCCCTAGGCTTATGCTTGTCCAATTAGGGTTTCTAACCAATCTTGTGCATCCAATAGTTGTGTTTGTGTCATTGGATGAACAATTAGGTCATTTTCGACCTCCCTAGGCTTATTCTTGTCCAATTAGGGTTTCTAACCAATTTTGTGCATCCAATTGGTGTGTTTGTGTCATTGGATGAACAATTAGGTCATTATCGTCCTCCCTAGGCTAATTCTTGTCCAATTAGGGTTTTTAACCAATCTTGTGCATCCAATAGGTGTTTTGTGTCATTGGATGAACATTTAGGTCATTTTCGTCCTCCCTACACTTAATCTTGTCCAATTAGGGTTTTTAACCAATCTTGTGCATCCAATTGTTGTTTTTGTGTCATTAGATGAACATTTAGCTCATTTTCGTTCTCCCTAAACTTAATCTTGTCCAATTAGGGTTTCTGACCAATCTTGTGCATCCAATAGGTGTTTTTGTGTCATTGGATGAACAATTAGGTCATTTTCGTCCTCCCTAGGCTAATTCTTGTCCAATTAGGGTTTCTAACCAATCTTGTGCATCCAATAGGTGTTTTATGTCATTGAATGAACAAGTAGGTCATTTTAGTCCTCCCTAGTCTTATTCTTGTCCAATTAGGGTTTTAAAC
This sequence comes from Cicer judaicum, assembly GCA_037974835.1. NCBI lineage: Eukaryota > Viridiplantae > Streptophyta > Magnoliopsida > Fabales > Fabaceae > Cicer > Cicer judaicum. The sequence continues at coordinate 619,608 of JBBPBS010000510.1, read as the reverse complement.
CAATCTTGTGCGTCCAATAGGTGTTTTGTGCCATTAGATGAACATTTAGGTCTTTTTCGTCCTCCCTAAACTTAATGTTGTCCAATTAGGGTTTCTAACCAATCTTGTGCATCCAATAGGTGTTTTGTCTCATTGCATGAAGAATTAGGTCATTTTCGTCCTCCCTAGGCTTATTCTTGTCCAATTAGTGCTTCTAACCAATCTTGTGCATCCAATAGGTGTTTTTGTGTCATTGGAAGAATATTTAGGTCATTTTCGTCCTCCCTAGGCTAATTCTTGTCCAATTAGGGTTTCTAACGAATCTTGTGCATCCAATAGGTGTTTTGTGTCATTGGATGAACAAGTAGGTCATTTTCGTCCTCCCTAGGCTTATTCTTGTCCAATTAAGGTTTTTAACCATTCTTGTGCACCCAATAGGTGTTTTGTGTCATTGGATGAACATTTAGGTCATTTTCGTCCTCGCTAAACTTAATCTTGTCCAATTAGGGTTTCTAACCAATCTTGTGCATCCAATAGGTGTTTTTGTGTCATTGGATGAACATTTAGGTCATTTTCGTCCTCCCTAGGCTTATGCTTGTCCAATTAGGGTTTCTAACCAATCTTGTGCATCCAATAGGTGTCTTTGTGTCATTGGATGAACAATTTGTCATTTTCGTCCACCCTAGGCTAATTCTTGTCCAATTAGGGTTTTTAACCAATCTTGTGCATCCAATAGGTGTTTTGTGTCATTGGATGAACAATTAGGTCATTTTCGTCCTCCCTAGGCTTATTCTTGTCCAATTAAGGTTTTTAACCAATCTTGTGCACCCAATAGGTGTTTTGTGTCATTGGATGAACATTTAGGTCATTTTCGTCCTCGCTAAACTTAATCTTGTCCAATTAGGGTTTCTAACCAATCTTGTGCATCCAATAGGTGTTTTTGTGTCATTGGATGAACATTTAGGTCATTTTCGTCCTCCCTAGGCTTATGCTTGTCCAATTAGGGTTTCTAACCAATCTTGTGCATCCAATAGGTGTTTTTCTGTCATTGGATGAACAATTAGGTCATTTTCGCGCACCCTAGGCTAATTCTTTTCCAATTAGGGTTTTTAACCAATCTTGTGCATCCAATAGGTGTTTTGTGTCATTGGATGAACAATTAGGTCATTTTCATCCTCCCTAGACTAATTCTTGTCCAATTAGGGTTTTTAACCAATCTTGTGCATTGAATAGGTGTTTTTGTGTCATTGGAAGAATATTTAGGTCATAATCGTCCTCCCTACAATTAATCTTGTCCAATTAGGGATTCTAACCAATCATGTGCATCCAATAGGTTTTTTTGTGTCATTGGATGAACATTTAGGTCATTTTCATCCTCCCTAGGCTTATGCTTGTCCAATTTGGGTTTCAAACCAATCTTGTGCATCCATTAGGTGTTTTTGTGTCATTGGATGAACAATTAGGTCATTTTCGTCCTCCCTAGGCTAATTCTTGTCCAATTAGGGTTTCTAACCAATCTTGTGCATCCAATAGGTGTTTTTGTGTCATTGGATGAACATTTAGGTCATTTTCGTCCTCCCTAGGCTTATGCTTGTCCAATTAGGGTTTCTAACCAATCTTGTGCATCCAATAGGTGTTTTTGTGTCATTGGAAGAATATTTAGGTCATAATCGTCCTCCCTACACTTAATCTTGTCCAATTAGGGTTTTTAACCAATCTTTTGCATCCAATAGGTGTTTTGTGTCATTGGATGAACAAGTAGGTCATTTTCGTCCTCCCTAGGCTTATTCTTGTCCAATTAGGGTTTTTAATCAATCTTGTGCATCCAATAGGTGTTTTGTGTCATTGGATGAACATTTAGGTCATTTCCGTCCTTCCTAAACTTAATCTTGTCCAATTAGGGTTTCTAACCAATCTTGTGCATCCAATAGGTGTTTTTGTGTCATTGGATGAACATTTAGGTCATTTTCGTCCTCCCTAGGCTTATGCTTGTCCAATTAGGGTTTTTAACCAATCTTGTGCATCCAATAGGTGTTTTGTGTCATTGGATGAACATTTAGGTCATTTTCGTCCTTCCTAAACTTAATCTTGTCCAATTAGGGTTTCTAACCAATCTTGTGCATCCAATAGGTGTTTTTGTGTCATTGGAAGAATATTTAGGTCATTTTTGTCCTCCCTAGGCTAATTCTTGTCCAATTAGGGTTTCTAACCAATCTTGTGCATCCAATAGTTGTTTTTGTGTCATTGGATGAACATTTAGGTCATTTTCGTCCTCCCTAGGCTTATGCTTGTCCAATTAGGGTTTCTAACCAATCTTGTGCATCCAATAGGTGTTTTGGTGTCATTGGATGAACAATTAGGTCATTTTCGTCCTTCCTAAACTTAATCTTGTCCAATTAGGGTTTCTAACCAATCTTGTTCATCCAATAGGTATGTTGTGTCATTGGAAGAACAATTAGGTGATTTTTGTCCTCCCTAAACTAATTCTTGTCCAATTAGTGCTTCTAACCAATCTTGTGCATCCAATAGGTGTTTTTGTGTCATTGGAAGAATATGTAGGTCATTTTCGTCCTCCCTAGGCTAATTCTTGTCAAATTAGGGTTTCTAACCAATCTTGTGCATCCAATAGTTGTTTTTGTGTCATTGGATGAACATTTAGGTCATTTTCGTCCTCCCTAGGCTTATGCTTGTCCAATTAGGGTTTCTAACCAATCTTGTGCATCCAATAGGTGTCTTTGTGTCATTGGATGAACAATTTCTCATTTTCGTCCACCCTAGGCTAATTCTTGTCCAATTAGGGTTTTTAACCAATCTTGTGCATCCAATAGGTGTTTTGTGTCATTGGATGAACAATTAGGTCATTTTCGTCCTCCCTAGGCTTATACTTGTCAAATTAGGGTTTCTAACCAATCTTGTGCGTCTAACAGGTGTTTTTGTGTCATTGGAAGAATATTTAGGTCATAATCGTCCTCCCTACACTTAATCTTGTCCAATTAGGGTTTTTAACCAATCTTGTGCATCCAATAGGTGTTTTGTGTCATTGGATGAACATTTAGGTCATTTTCGTCCTTCCTAAACTTAATCTTATCCAATTAGGGTTTCTAACTAATCTTGTGCATCCAATAGGTGTTTTTGTGTCATCGGATGAACAATTAGGTGATTTTCGTCCTCCCTAGGCTAATTCTTGTCCAATTAGGGTTTCTAACCAATCTTGTGCATCCAATAGGTGTTTTGTGTCATTGGATAAACAAGTAGGTCATTTTCGTCCTCCCTAGGCTTATTCTTGTCGAATTAGGGTTTTAAACCAATCTTGTGCATCCAATAGGTGTTTTGCGACATTGGATGAACATTTAGGTCATTTTCGTCCTCGCTAAACTTAATCTTGTCGAATTAGGGTTTCTAACCAATCTTGTGCATCCAATAGGTGTTTTTGTGTCATTGGATGAACATTTAAGTCATTTTCGTCCTCCCTAGGCTTATGGTTGTCCAATTAGGGTTTCTAACCAATCTTGTGCATCCAATAGGTGTTTTGGTGTCATTGGATGAACAATTAGGTCATTTTCGTCCTTCCTAAACTTAATCTTGTCCAATTAGGGTTTCTAACCAATCTTGTGCATCCAATAGGTGTTTTTGTGTCATTGGAAGAACAATTAGGTGATTTTCGTCCTCCCTAAGCTAATTCTTGTCCAATTAGGGTTTCTAACCAATGTTGTGCATCCAATAGGTGTTTTTGTGTCATTGGATGAACATTTAGGTCATTTTCGTCCTCGCTAAACTTAATCTTGTCCAATTAGGATTTCTAACCAATCTTTTGCATCCAATAGGTGTTTTGTGTCATTGGATGAACATTTAGGTCTTTTTCGTCCTCCCTAAACTTAATCTGGTCCGATTAGGGTTTCTAACCAATCTTGTGCCTCCAATAGGTGTTTTTGTGTCATTGGATGAACAATTAGGTCATTTTCGTCCTCCCTAGGCTAATTCTTGTCCAATTAGGGTTTCTAACCAATCTTGTTCATCCAATAGGTGTTTTGTGTCATTGGATGAACAAGTAGGTCATTTTAGTCCTCCCTAGTCTTATTCTTGTCCAATTAGGGTTTTAAACCAATCTTGTGCATCCAATAGGTGTTTTGTGTCATTGGATGAACATTTAGGTCTTTTTCGTCCTCCCTAAACTTAATGTTATCGAATTAGGGTTTCTAACCAATCTTGGGCATCCAATAGGTGTTTTGTCTCATTGCATGAACAATTAGGTCATTTTCGTCCTCCCTAGGCTTATTCTTGTCCAATTAGTGCTTCTAACCAATCTTGTGCATCCAATAGGTGTTTTTCTGTCATTGGAAGAATATTTAGGTCATTTTCGTCCTCCCTAGGCTAATTCTTGTCCAATTAGGGTTTCTAACGAATCTTGTGCATCCAATAGGTGTTTTGTGTCATTGGATGAACAAGTACGTCATTTTCGTCCTCCCTAGGCTTATTCTTGTCCAATTAGGGTTTTTAACCAATCTTGTGCATCCAATAGGTGTTTTGTGTCATTGGATGAACATTTAGGTCATTTTCGTCCTCCCTAGGCTTATGCTTGTCCAATTAGGGTTTCTAACCAATCTTGTGCATCCAATAGGTGTCTTTGTGTCATTGGATGAACAATTTGTCATTTTCGTCCACCCTAGGCTAATTCTTGTCCAATTAGGGTTTTTAACCAATCTTTTGCATCCAATAGGTGTTTTGTGTCATTGGATGAACAATTAGGTCATTTTCGTCCTCCCTAGGCTTATATTTGTCAAATTAGGGTTTCTAACCAATCTTGTGCGTCCAATAGGTGTTTTGTGTCATTGGATGAACATTTAGGTAATTTTCATCCTCGCTAAACTTAATCTTGTCGAATTAGGGTTTCTAACCAATCTTGTGCATCCAATAGGTGTTTTTGTGTCATTGGAAGAACAATTAGGTGATTTTCGTCCTCCCTAAGCTAATTCTTGTCCAATTAGGGTTTCTAACCAATCTTGTGCATCCAATAGGTGTTTTTGTGTCATTGGATGAACATTTAGGTCTTTTTCTTCCTCCCTAAACTTAATCTTGTCCAATTAGGGTTTCTAACCAATCTTGTGCATCCAATAGGTGTTTTTGTGTCATTGGATGAACAATTAGGTCATTTTCGTCCTCCCTAGGCTTATACTTGTCAAATTAGGGTTTCTAACCAATCTTGTGCGTCCAATAGGTGTTTTTGTGTCATTGGAAGAATATTTAGGTCATAATCGTCCTCCCTACACTTAATCTTGTCCAATTAGTGTTTTTAACCAATCTTTTGCATCCAATAGGTGTTTTGTGTCATTGGATGAATATTTATGTCATTTTCGTCCTCCCTACACTTAATCTTGTCCAATTAGGGTTTCTAACCAATCTTGTGCGTCCAATAGGTGTTTTTGTGTCATTGGAAGAACAATTAGGTGATTTTCGTCCTCCCTAAGCTAATTCTTGTCCAATTAGGGTTTCTAACCAATCTTGTGCAATCAATAGGTGTTTTTGTGTCATTGGATGAACATATAGGTCTTTTTCTTCCTCCCTACACTTAATCTTGTCCAATTAGGGTTTCTAACCAATCTTGTGCATCCAATAGGTGTTTTTGTGTCATTGGATGAACAATTAGGTCATTTTCGTCCTCCCTAGGCTAATTCTTGTCCAATTAGGGTTTCTAACCAATCTTGTGCATCCAATAGGTGTTTTGTGTCATTGAATGAACAAGTAGGTCATTTTAGTCCTCCCTAGTCTTATTCTTGTCCAATTAGGGTTTTAAACCAATCTTGTGCATCCAATAGGTGTTTTGTGTCATTGGATGATCATTTAGGTCTTTTTCGTCCTCCCTAAACTTAATGTTGTCCAATTAGGGTTTCTACCCAATCTTGTGCATCCAATAGGTGTTTTGTCTCATTGCATGAACAATTAGGTCATTTTCGTCCTTCCTAGGCTTATTCTTGTCCAATTAGTGCTTCTAACCAATCTTGTGCATCCAATAGGTGTTTTTGTGTCATTGGAAGAATATTTAGGTCATTTTCGTCCTCCCTAGGCTAATTCTTGTCCAATTAGGGTTTCTAACGAATCTTGTGCATCCAATAGGTGTTTTGTGTCATTGGATGAACAAGTAGGTCATTTTCGTCCTCCCTAGGCTTATTCTTGTCCAATTAAGGTTTTTAACCAATCTTGTGCACCCAATAGGTGTTTTGTGTCATTGGATGAACATTTAGGTCATTTTCGTCCTCCCTAAACTTAATGTTGTCCAATTAGGGTTTCTAACCAATCTTGTGCATCCAATAGGTGTTTTGTCTCATTGCATGAACAATTAGGTCATTTTCGTCCTTCCTAGGCTTATTCTTGTCCAATTAGTGCTTCTAACCAATCTTGTGCATCCAATAGGTGTTTTTGTGTCATTGGAAGAATATTTAGGTCATTTTCGTCCTCCCTAGGCTAATTCTTGTCCAATTAGGGTTTCTAACGAATCTTGTGTATCCAATAGGTGTTTTGTGTCATTGGATGAACAAGTAGGTAATTTTCGTCCTCCCTAGGCTTATTCTTGTCCAATTAGGGTTTTTAACCAATCTTGTGCATCCAATAGGTGTTTTGTGTCATTGGATGAACATTTAGGTCATTTTCGTCCTCGCTAAACTTAATCTTGTCCAATTAGGGTTTCTAACCAATCTTGTGCTTCCAATAGGTGTTTTTGTGTCATTGGATGAACATTTAGGTCATTTTCGTCCTCCCTCGGCTTATGCTTGTCCAATTAGGGTTTCTAACCAATCTTGTGCATCCAATAGGTGTTTTTGTGTCATTGGATGACCAATTTGTCATTTTCGTCCACCCTAGACTAATTCTTGTCCAATTAGGGTTTTTAACCAATCTTGTGCATCCAATAGGTGTTTTTGTGTCATTGGATGAACAATTAGGTCATTTTCGTCCTCCCTAGGCTGATACTTGTCAAATTAGGGTTTCTAACCAATCTTGTGCGTCCAATAGGTGTTTTTGTGTCATTGGAAGAATATTTAGGTCATAATCGTCCTCCCTACACCTAATCTTGTCCAATTAGGGTTTTTAACCAATCTTGTGCATCCAATAGGTGTTTTGTGTCATTGGATGAACATTTAGGTCATTTTCGTCCTTCCTAAACTTAATCTTGTCCAATTAGGGTTTCTAGGCAATCTTGTGCATCTAATAGGTGTTTTTGTGTCATTGGAAGAACAATTAGGTGATTTTCGTCCTCCCTAAGCTAATTCTGGTCCAATTAGGGTTTCTAACCAATCTTGTGCATCCAATAGGTGTTTTTGTGTCATTGGATGAACATTTAGGTCTTTTTCGTCCTCCCTAAACTTAATCTTGTCCAATTAGGGTTTTTAACCAATCTTGTGCATCCAATAGGTGTTTTGTGTCATTGGATGAACATTTAGGTCATTTTCGTCCTTCCTAAACTTAATCTTGTCCAATTAGGGTTTCTAACCAATCTTGTGCATCCAATAGGTGTTTTTGTGTCATTGGAAGAATATTTAGGTCATTTTCGTCCTCCCTAGGCTAATTCTTGTCCAATTAGGGTTTCTAACGAATCTTGTGCATCCAATAGGTATTTTGTGTCATTGGATGAACAAGTAGGTCATTTTCGTCCTCCCTAGGCTTATTCTTGTCCAATTAAGGTTTTTAACCAATCTTGTGCACCCAATAGGTGTTTTGTGTCATTGGATGAACATTTAGGTCATTTTCGTCCTCGCTAAACTTAATCTTGTCCAATTAGGGTTTCTAACCAATCTTGTGCATCCAATAGGTGTTTTTGTGTCATTGGATGAACAATTAGGTCATTTTCGTCCTCCCTAGGCTAATTCTTGTCCAATTAGGGTTTCTAACCAATCTTGTGCATCCAATAGGTGTTTTGTGTCATTGAATGAACAAGTAGGTCATTTTAGTCCTCCCTAGTCTTATTCTTGTCCAATTAGGGTTTTAAACCAATCTTGTGCGTCTAATAGGTGTTTTGTGCCATTAGATGAACATTTAGGTCTTTTTCGTCCTCGCTAAACTTAATCTTGTCCAATTAGGGTTTCTAACCAATCTTGTGCATCCAATAGGTGTTTTTGTGTCATTGGATGAACATTTAGGTCATTTTCGTCCTCCCTAGGCTTATGCTTGTCCAATTAGGGTTTCTAACCAATCTTGTGCATCCAATAGGTGTCTTTGTGTCATTGGATGAACAATTTGTCATTTTCGTCCACCCTAGGCTAATTCTTGTCCAATTAGGGTTTTTAACCAATCTTGTGCATCCAATAGGTGTTTTGTGTCATTGGATGAACAATTAGGTCATTTTCGTCCTCCCTAGGCTTATACTTGTCAAATTAGGGTTTCTAACCAATCTTGTGCGTCCAATAGGTGTTTTTGTGTCATTGGAAGAATATTTACGTCATAATCGTCCTCCCTACACTTAATCTTGTCCAATTAGTGTTTTTAACCAATCTTTTGCATCCAATAGGTGTTTTGTGTCATTGGATGAATATTTATGTCATTTTCGTCCTCCCTACACTTAATCTTGTCCAATTAGGGTTTCTAACCAATCTTGTGCGTCCAATAGGTGTTTTTGTGTCATTGGAAGAACAATTAGGTGATTTTCGTCCTCCCTAAGCTAATTCTTGTCCAATTAGGGTTTCTAACCAATCTTGTGCAATCAATAGGTGTTTTTGTGTCATTGGATGAACATATAGGTCTTTTTCTTCCTCCCTAAACTTAATCTTGTCCAATTAGGGTTTCTAACCAATCTTGTGCATCCAATAGGTGTTTTTGTGTCATTGGATGAACAATTAGGTCATTTTCGTCCTCCCTAGGCTAATTCTTGTCCAATTAGGGTTTCTACCCAATCTTGTGCATCCAATAGGTGTTTTGTGTCATTGAATGAACAAGTAGGTCATTTTAGTCCTCCCTAGTCTTATTCTTGTCCAATTAGGGTTTTAAACCAATCTTGTGCATCCAATAGGTGTTTTGTGTCATTGGATGATCATTTAGGTCTTTTTCGTCCTCCCTAAACTTAATGTTGTCCAATTAGGGTTTCTAACCAATCTTGTGCATCCAATAGGTGTTTTGTCTCATTGCATGAAGAATTAGGTCATTTTCGTCCTCCCTAGGCTTATTCTTGTCCAATTAGTGCTTCTAACCAATCTTGTGCATCCAATAGGTGTTTTTGTGTCATTGGAAGAATATTTAGGTCATTTTCGTCCTCCCTAGGCTAATTCTTGTCCAATTAGGGTTTCTAACGAATCTTGTGCATCCAATAGGTGTTTTGTGTCATTGGATGAACAAGTAGGTCACTTTCGTCCTCCCTAGGCTTATTCTTGTCCAATTAGGGTTTTTAACCAATCTTGTGCATCCAATAGGTGTTTTGTGTCATTGGATGAACATTTAGGTCATTTTCGTCCTCGCTAAACTTAATCTTGTCCAATTAGGGTTTCTAACCAATCTTGTGCATCCAATAGGTGTTTTTGTGTCATTGGATGAACATTTAGGTGATTTTCGTCCTCCCTCGGCTTATGCTTGTCCAATTAGGGTTTCTAACCAATCTTGTGCATCCAATAGGTGTTTTTGTGTCATTGGATGAACAATTTGTCATTTTCGTCCACCCTAGGCTAATTCTTGTCCAATTAGGGTTTTTAACCAATCTTGTGCATCCAATAGGTGTTTTTGTGTCATTGGATGAACAATTAGGTCATTTTCGTCCTCCCTAGGCTGATACTTGTCAAATTAGGGTTTCTAACCAATCTTGTGCGTCCAATAGGTGTTTTTGTGTCATTGGAAGAATATTTAGGTCATAATCGTCCTCCCTACACTTAATCTTGTCCAATTAGGGTTTTTAACCAATCTTGTGCATCCAATAGGTGTTTTGTGTCATTGGATGAACATTTAGGTCATTTTCGTCCTTCCTAAACTTAATCTTGTCCAATTAGGGTTTCTAAGAAATCTTGTGCATCTAATAGGTGTTTTTGTGTCATTGGAAGAACATTTAGGTCTTTTTCGTCCTCCTTAAACTTAATGTTGTCCAATTATGGTTTCTAACCAATCTTGTGCATCCAATAGGTGTTTTGTGTCATTGGATGAACATTTAGGTCATTTTCGTCCTTCCTAAACTTAATCTTGTCCAATTAGGGTTTCTAAGAAATCTTGTGCATCTAATAGGTGTTTTTGTGTCATTGGAAGAACAATTAGGTGATTTTCGTCCTCCCTAAGCTAATTCTGGTCCAATTAGGGTTTCTAACCAATCTTGTGCATCCAATAGGTGTTTTTGTGTCATTGGATGAACATTTAGGTCTTTTTCGTCCTCCCTAAACTTAATCTTGTCCAATTAGGGTTTTTAACCAATCTTGTGCATCCAATAGGTGTTTTTGTGTCATTGGATGAACAATTAGGTCATTTTCGTCCTCCCTAGGCTAATTCTTGTCCAATTAGGGTTTCTAACCAATCTTGTACATCCAATAGGTGTTTTGTGTCATTGGATGAACAAGTAGGTCATTTTAGTCCTCCCTAGTCTTATTCTTGTCCAATTAGGGTTTTAAACCAATCTTGTTCATCCAATAGGTGTTTTGTGTCATTGGATGAACATTTAGGTCTTTTTCGTCCTCCCTAAACTTAATGTTGTCCAATTATGGTTTCTAACCAATCTTGTGCATCCAATAGGTGTTTTGTCTCATTGCATGAACAATTAGGTCATTTTCGTCCTCCCTAGGCTTATTCTTGTCCAATTAGTGCTTCTAACCAATCTTGTGCATGCAATAGGTGTTTTTGTGTCATTGGAAGAATATTTAGGTCATTTTCGTCCTCCCTAGGCTAATTCTTGTCCAATTAGGGTTTCTAACGAATCTTGTGCATCCAATAGGTGTTTTGTGTCATTGGATGAACAAGTAGGTCACTTTCGTCCTCCCTAGGCTTATTCTTGTCCAATTAGGGTTTTTAACCAATCTTGTGCATCCAATAGGTGTTTTGTGTCATTGGATGAACATTTAGGTCATTTTCGTCCTCGCTAAACTTAATCTTGTCCAATTAGGGTTTCTAACCAATCTCGTGGATCCAATAGGTGTTTTTTGTCATTGGATGAACATTTAGGTCATTTTCGTCCTTCCTAAACTTAATCTTGTCCAATTAGGGTTTCTAACCAATCTTGTGCATCCAATAGGTGTTTTTGTTTCATTGGAAGAACAATTAGGTGATTTTCGTCCTCCCTAAGCTAATTCTTGTCCAATTAGGGTTTCTAACCAATCTTGTGCATCCAATAGGTGTTTTTGTGTCATTGGATGAACATTTAGGTCTTTTTCGTCCTCCCTAAACTTAATCTTGTCCAATTAGGGTTTCTAACCAATCTTGTGCATCCAATAGGTGTTTTTGTGTCATTGGATGAATAATTAGGTTATTTTCGGCCTCCCTAGGCTAATTCTTGTCCAATTAGGGTTTCTAACCAATCTTGTGCATCCAATAGGTGTTTTGTGTCATTGAATGAACAAGTAGGTCATTTTAGTCCTCCCTAGTCTTATTCTTGTCCAATTTGGGTTTTAAACCAATCTTGTGCATCCAATAGGTGTTTTGTGTCATTGGATGAACATTTAGGTCTTTTTCGTCCTCCCTAAACTTAATGTTGTCCAATTAGGGTTTCTAACCAATCTTGTGCATCCAATAGGTGTTTTGTCTCGTTGCATGAACAATTAGGTCATTTTCGTCCTCCATAGGCTTATTCTTGTCCAATTAGTGCTTCTAACCAATCTTGTGCATCCAATAGGTGTTTTTGTGTCATTGGAAGAATATTTAGGTCATTTTCGTCCTCCCTAGGCTAATTCTTGTCCAATTAGGGTTTCTAACGAATCTTGTGCATCCAATAGGTATTTTGTGTCATTGGATGAACAAGTAGGTCATTTTCGTCCTCCCTAGGCTTATTCTTGTCCAATTAAGGTTTTTAACCAATCTTGTGCACCCAATAGGTGTTTTGTGTCATTGGATGAACATTTAGGTCATTTTTGTCCTCGCTAAACTTAATCTTGTCCAATTAGGGTTTCTAACCAATCTTGTGCATCCAATAGGTGTTTTTGTGTCATTGGATGAACATTTAGGTCATTTTCGTCCTCCCTAGGCTTATGCTTGTCCAATTAGGGTTTCTAACCAATCTTGTGCATCCAATAGGTGTCTTTGTGTCATTGGATGAACAATTTGTCATTTTCGTCCTCCCTAGGCTAATTCTTGTCCAATTAGGGTTTCTAACGAATCTTGTGCATCCAATAGGTGTTTTGTGTCATTGGATGAACAAGTAGGTCATTTTCGTCCTCCCTAGGCTTATTCTTGTCCAATTAGGGTTTTTAACCAATCTTGTGCATCCAATAGGTGTTTTGTGTCATTGGATGAACATTTAGGTCATTTTCGTCCTCGCTAAACTTAATCTTGTCCAATTACGGTTTCTAACCAATCTTGTGTATCCAATAGGTGTTTTTGTGTCATTGGATAAACAATTAGGTCATTTTCGTCCTCCTTAGGCTTATTCTTGTCCAATTAGTGCTTCTAACCAATCTTGTGCATCCAATATGTGTTTTTGTGTCATTGGATGAACATTTAGGTCTTTTTCGTCCTCCCTAAACTTAAACTTGTCCAATTACGGTTTCTAACCAATCTTGTGTATCCAATAGGTGTTTTTGTGTCATTGGATGAAAAATTAGGTCATTTTCGTCCTCCCTAGGCTAATTCTTGTCCAATTAGGGTTTCTAACCAATCTTGTGCATCCAATAGGTGTTTTTGTGTCATTGGATGAACATTTAGGTCATTTTCGTCCTCCCTAGGCTTATGCTTGTCCAATTAGGGTTTCTAACCAATCTTGTGCATCCAATAGGTGTTTTGTGTCATTGGATGAACATTTAGGTCATTTTCGTCCACCCTAGGCTAATTCTTGTCCAATTAGGGTTTTTAACCAATCTTGTGCATCCAATAGGTGTTTTGTGTCATTGGATGAACATTTAGGTCATTTTCGTCCTTCCTAAACTTAATCTTGTCCAATTAGGGTTTCTAACCAATCTTGTGCATCCAATAGGTGTTTTTGTGTCGTTGGATGAACATTTAGGTCATTTTCGTCCTTGCTAAACTTAATCTTGTCCAATTAGGGTTTCTAACCAATCTTGTGCATCCAATAGGTGTTTTTGTGTCATTGGATGAACATTTAGGTCATTTTCGTCCTCCCTAGGCTTATGCTTGTCCAATTAGGGTTTCTAACCAATCTTGTGCATCCAATAGGTGTTTTTGTGTCATTGGATGAACATTTAGGTCTTTTTCGTCCTCCCTAAACTTAATCTTGTCTAATTACGGTTTCTAACCAATCTTGTGTATCCAATAGGTGTTTTTGTGTCATTGGATGAATAATTAGGTCATTTTCGTCCTCCCTAGGCTAATTCTTGTCCAATTAGGGTTGCTAACCAATCTTGTGCATGCAATAGGTGTGTTGTGTCATTGGATGAACAAGTAGGTCATTTTCGTCCTCCCTATGCTTAATCTTGTCCAATTAGGGTTTTTAACCAATCTTGTGCATCCAATAGGTATTTTTGTGTCATTGGATGAACAAGTAGGTCATTTTCGTCCTCCCTAGGCTTATTCTTGTCCAATTAGGGTTTTTAACCAATCTTGTGCATCCAATAGGTGTTTTGTGTCATTGGATGAACATTTAGGTCATTTTCGTCCTCCCTAGGCTTATGCTTGTCCAATTAGGGTTTCTAACCAATCTTGTGCATCCAATAGGTGTCTTTGTGTCATTGGATGAACAATGTGTCATTTTCGTCCACCCTAGGCTAATTCTTGTCCAATTAGGGTTTTTAACCAATCTTGTGCATCCAATAGGTGTTTTGTGTCATTGGATGAACATTTAGGTCATTTTCGTCCTCGCTAAACTTAATCTTGTCCAATTAGGGTTTCTAACCAATCATGTGCATCCAATAGGTGTTTTTGTGTCATTGGATGAACATTTAGGTCATTTTCGTCCTCCCTAGGCTTATTCTTGTCAAATTAGGGTTTCTAACCAATCTTGTGCATCCAATAGGTGTTTTTGTGTCATTGGATGAACAATTAGGTCATTTTCGTCCTCCCTACACTTAATCTTGTCCAGTTAGGGTTTCTAACCAATCTTGTGCATCCAATAGGTGTTTTTGTGTCGTTGGAAGAACAATTAGGTGAATTTCGTCCTCCCTAAGCTAATTCTTGTCCGATTAGGGTTTCTAACCAATCTTGTGCATCCAATAGGTGTTTTGTGTCATTGGATGAACAAGTAGGTCATTTTCGTCCTCCCTAGGCTTATTCTTGTCCAATTAGGGTTTTAAACCAATCTTGTGCATCCAATAGGTGTTTTGTTTCATTGGATGAACATTTAGGTTTTTTTCGTCCTCCCTAAACTTAATCTTGTCCAATTAGGGTTTCTAACCAATCTTGTGCATCCAATAGGTGTTTTGTGTCATTGCCTGAACAATTAGGTCATTTTCGTCCTCCCTAGGCTAATTTTTGTCCAATTAGGGTTTCTAACCAATCTTGTGCATCCAATAGGTGTTTTTGTGTCATTGGATGAACAATCAGGTCATTTTCGTCCTCCCTAGGCTAATTCTTGTCCAATTAGGGTTTCTAACCAATCTTGTGCATCCAATAGGTGTTTTGTGTCATTGGATGAACAAGTAGGTCATTTTCGTCCTCCCTAGGCTTATTCTTGTCCAATTAGGGTTTTCAACCAATCTTGTGCATCCAATATGTGTTTTGTGTCATTGGATGAACATTTAGGTCATTTTCGTCCTCGCTAAACTTAATCTTGTCCAATTAGGGTTTCTAACCAATCTTGTGCATCCAATAGGTGTTTTTGTGTCATTGGATGAACATTTAGGTCACTTTCGTCCTCCCTAGGCTTATGCTTGTCCAATTAGGGTTTCTAACCAATCTTGTGCATCGAATAGGTGTTTTTGTGTCATTGGATGAACAATTACGTCATTTTCGTCCTCCCTAGGCTAATTCTTGTCCAATTAGGGTTTCTAACCAATCTTGTGCATCCAATAGGTGTTTTGTGTCATTGGATGAACAAGTAGGTCATTTTCGTCCTCCCTAGGCTTATTCTTGTCCAATTAGGGTTTTAAACCAATCTTGTGCATCCAATAGGTGTTTTGTGTGATTGGATAAACATTTAGGTCATTTTCGTCCTCGCTAAACTTAATCTTGTCGAATTAGGGTTTCTAACCAATCTTGTGCATCCAATAGGTGTTTTTGTGTCATTGGAAGAACAATTAGGTGATTTTCGTGCTCCCTAAGCTAATTCTTGTCCAATTAGGGTTTCTAACCAATCTTGTGCATCCAATAGGTGTTTTTGTGTCATTGGATGAACATTTAGGTCTTTTTCTTCCTCCCTAAACTTAATCTTGTCCAATTAGGGTTTCTAACCAATCTTGTGCATCCAATAGGTGTTTTTGTGTCATTGGATGAACAATTAGGTCATTTTCGTCCTCCCTAGGCTAATTCTTGTCCAATTAGGGTTTCTAACCAATCTTGTGCATCCAATAGGTGTTTTATGTCATTGAATGAACAAGTAGGTCATTTTAGTCCTCCCTAGTCTTATTCTTGTCCAATTAGGGTTTTAAACCAATCTTGTGCGTCCAATAGGTGTTTTGTGCCATTAGATGAACATTTAGGTCTTTTTCGTCCTCCCTAAACTTAATGTTGTCCAATTAGGGTTTCTAACCAATCTTGTGCATCCAATAGGTGTTTTGTCTCATTGCATGAAGAATTAGGTCATTTTCGTCCTCCCTAGGCTTATTCTTGTCCAATTAGTGCTTCTAACCAATCTTGTGCATCCAATAGGTGTTTTTGTGTCATTGGAAGAATATTTAGGTCATTTTCGTCCTCCCTAGGCTAATTCTTGTCCAATTAGGGTTTCTAACGAATCTTGTGCATCCAATAGGTGTTTTGTGTCATTGGATGAACAAGTAGGTCATTTTCGTCCTCCCTAGGCTTATTCTTGTCCAATTAAGGTTTTTAACCATTCTTGTGCACCCAATAGGTGTTTTGTGTCATTGGATGAACATTTAGGTCATTTTCGTCCTCGCTAAACTTAATCTTGTCCAATTAGGGTTTCTAACCAATCTTGTGCATCCAATAGGTGTTTTTGTGTCATTGGATGAACATTTAGGTCATTTTCGTCCTCCCTAGGCTTATGCTTGTCCAATTAGGGTTTCTAACCAATCTTGTGCATCCAATAGGTGTCTTTGTGTCATTGGATGAACAATTTGTCATTTTCGTCCACCCTAGGCTAATTCTTGTCCAATTAGGGTTTTTAACCAATCTTGTGCATCCAATAGGTGTTTTGTGTCATTGGATGAACAATTAGGTCATTTTCGTCCTCCCTAGGCTTATACTTGTCAAATTAGGGTTTCTAACCAATCTTGTGCGTCCAATAGGTGTTTTTGTGTCATTGGAAGAATATTTACGTCATAATCGTCCTCCCTACACTTAATCTTGTCCAATTAGTGTTTTTAACCAATCTTTTGCATCCAATAGGTGTTTTGTGTCATTGGATGAATATTTATGTCATTTTCGTCCTCCCTACACTTAATCTTGTCCAATTAGGGTTTCTAACCAATCTTGTGCGTCCAATAGGTGTTTTTGTGTCATTGGAAGAACAATTAGGTGATTTTCGTCCTCCCTAAGCTAATTCTTGTCCAATTAGGGTTTCTAACCAATCTTGTGCAATCAATAGGTGTTTTTGTGTCATTGGATGAACATATAGGTCTTTTTCTTCCTCCCTAAACTTAATCTTGTCCAATTAGGGTTTCTAACCAATCTTGTGCATCCAATAGGTGTTTTTGTGTCATTGGATGAACAATTAGGTCATTTTCGTCCTCCCTAGGCTAATTCTTGTCCAATTAGGGTTTCTAACCAATCTTGTGCATCCAATAGGTGTTTTGTGTCATTGAATGAACAAGTAGGTCATTTTAGTCCTCCATAGTCTTATTCTTGTCCAATTAGGGTTTTAAACCAATCTTGTGCATCCAATAGGTGTTTTGTGTCATTGGATGATCATTTAGGTCTTTTTCGTCCTCCCTAAACTTAATGTTGTCCAATTAGGGTTTCTAACCAATCTTGTGCATCCAATAGGTGTTTTGTCTCATTGCATGAACAATTAGGTCATTTTCGTCCTTCCTAGGCTTATTCTTGTCCAATTAGTGCTTCTAACCAATCTTGTGCATCCAATAGGTGTTTTTGTGTCATTGGAAGAATATTTAGGTCATTTTCGTCCTCCCTAGGCTAATTCTTGTCCAATTAGGGTTTCTAACGAATCTTATGCATCCAATAGGTGTTTTGTGTCATTGGATGAACAAGTAGGTCATTTTCGTCCTCCCTAGGCTTATTCTTGTCCAATTAAGGTTTTTAACCAATCTTGTGCACCCAATAGGTGTTTTGTGTCATTGGATGAACATTTAGGTCATTTTCGTCCTCGCTAAACTTAATCTTGTCCAATTAGGGTTTCTAACCAATCTTGTGCATCCAATAGGTGTTTTTGTGTCATTAGATGAACATTTAGGTCATTTTCGTCCTCCCTAGGCTTATGCTTGTCCAATTAGGGTTTCTAACCAATCTTGTGCATCCAATAGGTGTCTTTGTGTCATTGGATGAACAATTTGTCATTTTCGTCCACCCTAGGCTAATTCTTGTCCAATTAGGGTTTTTAACCAATCTTGTGCATCCAATAGGTGTTTTGTGTCATTGGATGAACAATTAGGTCATTTTCGTCCTCCCTAGGCTTATACTTGTCAAATTAGGGTTTCTAACCAATCTTGTGCGTCCAATAGGTGTTTTTGTGTCATTGGAAGAATATTTAGGTCATAATCGTCCTCCCTACACTTAATCTTGTCCAATTAGTGTTTTTAACCAATCTTTTGCATCCAATTGGTGTTTTGTGTCATTGGATGAATATTTATGTCATTTTCGTCCTCCCTACACTTAATCTTGTCCAATTAGGGTTTCTAACCAATCTTGTGCGTCCAATAGGTGTTTTTGTGTCATTGGAAGAACAATTAGGTGATTTTCGTCCTCCCTAAGCTAATTCTTGTCCAATTAGGGTTTCTAACCAATCTTGTGCAATCAATAGGTGTTTTTGTGTCATTGGATGAATATATAGGTCTTTTTCTTCCTCCCTAAACTTAATCTTGTCCAATTAGGGTTTCTAACCAATCTTGTGCATCCAATAGGTGTTTTTGTGTCATTGGATGAACAATTAGGTCATTTTCGTCCTCCCTAGGCTAATTCTTGTCCAATTAGGGTTTCTAACCAATCTTGTGCATCCAATAGGTGTTTTGTGTCATTGAATGAACAAGTAGGTCATTTTAGTCCTCCCTAGTCTTATTCTTGTCCAATTAGGGTTTTAAACCAATCTTGTGCATCCAATAGGTGTTTTGTGTCATTGGATGATCATTTAGGTCTTTTTCGTCCTCCCTAAACTTAATGTTGTCCAATTAGGGTTTCTAACCAATCTTGTGCATCCAAAAGGTGTTTTGTCTCATTGCATGAACAATTAGGTCATTTTCGTCCTTCCTAGGCTTATTCTTGTCCAATTAGTGCTTCTAACCAATCTTGTGCATCCAATAGGTGTTTTTGTGTCATTGGAAGAATATTTAGGTCATTTTCGTCCTTCCTAGGCTAATTCTTGTCCAATTAGGGTTTCTAACGAATCTTGTGCATCCAATAGGTGTTTTGTGTCATTGGATGAACAAGTAGGTCATTTTCGTCCTCCCTAGGCTTATTCTTGTGCAATTAGGGTTTTTAACCAATCTTGTGCATCCAATAGGTGTTGTGTGTCATTGGATGAACATTTAGGTCATTTTCGTCCTCGCTAAACTTAATCTTGTCCAATTAGGGTTTCTAACCAATCTTGTGCATCCAATAGGTGTTTTTGTGTCATTGGATGAACATTTAGGTCATTTTCGTCCTCCCTAGGCTTATGCTTGTCCAATTAGGGTTTCTAACCAATCTTGTGCATCCAATAGGTGTCTTTGTGTCATTGGATGAACAAGTAGGTCATTTTCGTCCTCCCTAGGCTTATTCTTGTCCAATTAGGGTTTTAAACCAATCTTGTGCATCCAATAGGTGTTTTGTGTGATTGGATAAACATTTAGGTCATTTTCGTCCTCGCTAAACTTAATCTTGTCGAATTAGGGTTTCTAACCAATCTTGTGCATCCAATAGGTGTTTTTGTGTCATTGGAAGAACAATTAGGTGATTTTCGTCCTCCCTAAGCTAATTCTTGTCCAATTAGGGTTTCTAAGCAATCTTGTGCATCCAATAGGTGTTTTTGTGTCATTGGATGAACATTTAGGTCTTTTTCGTCCTCCCTAAACTTAATCTTGTCCAATTAGGGTTTCTAACCAATCTTGTGCATCCAATAGGTGTTTTTGTGTCATTGGATGAATAATTAGGTTATTTTCGGCCTCCCTAGGCTAATTCTTGTCCAATTAGGGTTTCTAACCAATCTTGTGCATCCAATAGGTGTTTTGTGTCATTGAATGAACAAGTAGGTCATTTTAGTCCTCCCTAGTCTTATTCTTGTCCAATTTGGGTTTTAAACCAATCTTGTGCATCCAATAGGTGTTTTGTGTCATTGGATGAACATTTAGGTCTTTTTCGTCCTCCCTAAACTTAATGTTGTCCAATTAGGGTTTCTAACCAATCTTGTGCATCCAATAGGTGTTTTGTCTCGTTGCATGAACAATTAGGTCATTTTCGTCCTCCATAGGCTTATTCTTGTCCAATTAGTGCTTCTAACCAATCTTGTGCATCCAATAGGTGTTTTTGTGTCATTGGAAGAATATTTAGGTCATTTTCGTCCTCCCTAGGCTAATTCTTGTCCAATTAGGGTTTCTAACGAATCTTGTGTATCCAATAGGTGTTTTGTGTCATTGGATGAACAAGTAGGTAATTTTCGTCCTCCCTAGGCTTATTCTTGTCCAATTAGGGTTTTTAACCAATCTTGTGCATCCAATAGGTGTTTTGTGTCATTGGATGAACATTTAGGTCATTTTCGTCCTCGCTAAACTTAATCTTGTCCAATTAGGGTTTCTAACCAATCTTGTGCATCCAATAGGTGTTTTTGTGTCATTGGATGAACATTTAGGTCATTTTCGTCCTCCCTAGGCATATGCTTGTCCAATTAGGGTTTCTAACCAATCTTGTGCATCCAATAGGTGTTTTTGTGTCGTTGGATGAACATTTAGGTCATTTTCGTCCTCGCTAAACTTAATCTTGTCGAATTAGGGTTTCTAACCAATCTTGTGCCTCCAATAGGTGTTTTTGTTTCATTGGATGAAGATTTAGGTCATTTTCGTCCTCCCTAGGCTTATTCTTGTCCAATTAGTGCTTCTAACCAATCTTGTGCATCCAATAGGTGTTTTTGTGTCATTGGAAGAATGTTTAGGTCATTTTCGTCCTCCCTAGGCTAATTCTTGTCCAATTAGGGTTTCTAACGAATCTTGTGCAACCAATAGGTGTTTTGTGTCATTGGATGAACAAATAGGTCATTTTCGTCCTCCATAGGCTTATTGTTGTCCAATTAGGGTTTTTAACCAATCTTGTGCATCCAATAGGTGTTTTGTGTCATTGGATGAACATTTAGGTCATTTTCGTCCTCGCTAAACTTAATCTTGTCGAATTAGGGTTTCTAACCAATCTTGTGCCTCCAATAGGTGTTTTTGTTTCATTGGATGAAGATTTAGGTCATTTTCGTCCTCCGTAGGCTTATTCTTGTCCAATTAGTGCTTCTAACCAATCTTGTGCATCCAATAGGTGTTTTTGTGTTATTGGAAGAATGTTTAGGTCATTTTCGTCCTCCCTAGGCTAATTCTTGTCCAATTAGGGTTTCTAACGAATCTTGTGCAACCAATAGGTGTTTTGTGTCATTGGATGAACAAATAGGTCATTTTCGTCCTCCATAGGCTTATTGTTGTCCAATTAGGGTTTTTAACCAATCTTGTGCATCCAATAGGTGTTTTGTGTCATTGGATGAACATTTAGGTCATTTTCGTCCTCGCTAAACTTAATCTTGTCCAATTAGGGTTTCTAACCAATCTTGTGCATCCAATAGGTGTTTTTGTGTCATTGGATGAACATTTAGGTCATTTTCGTCCTCCCTAGGCTTATGCTTGTCCAATTAGTGCTTCTAACCAATCTTGTGCATCCAATAGGTGTTTTTGTGTCATTGGAAGAATATTTAGGTCATTTTCGTCCTCCCTAGGCTAATTCTTGTCCAATTAGGGTTTCTAACGAATCTTGTGCATCCAATAGGTGTTTTGTGTAATTGGATGAACAAGTAGGTCACTTTCGTCCTCCCTAGGCTTATTCTTGTCCAATTAGGGTTTTTAACCAATCTTGTGCATCCAATAGGTGTTTTGTGTCATTGGATGAACATTTAGGTCATTTTCGTCCTCGCTAAACTTAATCTTGTCCAATTAGGGTTTCTAACCAATCTTGTGCATCCAATAGGTGTTTTTGTGTCATTGGATGAACATTTAGGTCATTTTCGTCCTCCCTAGGCATATGCTTGTCCAATTAGGGTTTCTAACCAATCTTGTGCATCCAATAGGTGTTTTTGTGTCGTTGGATGAACATTTAGGTCATTTTCGTCCTCGCTAAACTTAATCTTGTCGAATTAGGGTTTCTAACCAATCTTGTGCCTCCAATAGGTGTTTTTGTTTCATTGGATGAAGATTTAGGTCATTTTCGT
>JBBPBS010000510.1:579361-597480 GCA_037974835.1 Cicer judaicum | reverse complement strand
TCCAATTAGGGTTTCTAACCAATCTTGTGCATCCAATAGGTGTCTTTGTGTCATTGGATGAACAATTTGTTATTTTCGTCCACCCTAGGCTAATTCTTGTCCAATTAGGGTTTTTAACCAATCTTGTACATCCAATAGGTGTTTTGTGTCATTGGATGAACATTTAGGTCATTTTCGTCCTCGCTAAACTTAATCTTGTCCAATTAGGGTTTCTAACCAATCTTGTGCATCCAATAGGTGTTTTTGTGTCATTGGATGAACATTTAGGTCATTTTCGTCCTCCCTAGGCTTATGCTTGTCCAATTAGGGTTTCTAACCAATCTTGTGCATCCAATAGGTGTCTTTGTGTCATTGGATGAACAATTTGTTATTTTCGTCCACCCTAGGCTAATTCTTGTCCAATTAGGGTTTTTAACCAATCTTGTACATCCAATAGGTGTTTTGTGTCATTGGATGAACATTTAGGTCATTTTCGTCCTCGCTAAACTTAATCTTGTCCAATTAGGGTTTCTAACCAATCTTGTGCATCCAATAGGTGTTTTTGTGTCATTGGATGAACATTTAGGTCATTTTCGTCCTCCCTAGGCTTATGCTTGTCCAATTAGGGTTTCTAACCAATCTTGTGCATCCAATAGGTGTCTTTGTGTCATTGGATGAACAATTTGTCATTTTCGTCCACCCTAGGCTAATTCTTGTCCAATTAGGGTTTTTAACCAATCTTGTGCATCCAATAGGTGTTTTGTGTCATTGGATGAACAATTAGGTCATTTTCGTCCTCCCTAGGCTTATTCTTGTCCAATTAAGGTTTTTAACCAATCTTGTGCACCCAATAGGTGTTTTGTGTCATTGGATGAACATTTAGGTCATTTTCGTCCTCGCTAAACTTAATCTTGTCCAATTAGGGTTTCTAACCAATCTTGTGCATCCAATAGGTGTTTTTGTGTCATTGGATGAACATTTAGGTCATTTTCGTCCTCCCTAGGCTTATGCTTGTCCAATTAGGGTTTCTAACCACTCTTGTGCATCCAATAGGTGTTTTTATGTCATTGGATGAACAATTAGGTCATTTTCGTCCACCCTAGGCTAATTCTTGTCCAATTACGGTTTTTAACCAATCTTGTGCATCCAATAGGTGTTTTGTGTCATTGGATGAACAAGTAGGTCATTTTCGTCCTCGCTAGGCTTATTCTTGTCCAATTAGGGTTTTTAACCAATCTTGTGCATCCAATAGGTGTTTTGTGTCATTGGATGAACATTTAGGTCATTTTCGTCCTGCCTAAACTTAATCTTGTCCAATTAGGGTTTCTAACCAATCTTGTGCATCCAATAGGTGTTTTTGTGTCATTGGATAAACATTTAGGTCATTTTCGTCCTCCCTAGGCTTATGCTTGTCCAATTAGGGTTTCTAACCACTCTTGTGCATCCAATAGGTGTTTTTGTGTCATTGGATGAACAATTAGGTCATTTTCGTCCACCCTAGGCAAATTCTTGTCCAATTACGGTTTCTAACCAATCTTGTGCATCCAATAGGTGTTTTGTGTCATTGGATGAACAAGTAGGTCATTTTCGTCCTCCCTAGAGTTATTCTTGTCCAATTAGGGTTTTTAACCAATCTTGTGCATCCAATAGGTGTTTTGTGTCATTGGATGAACATTTAGGTCATTTTCGTCCTCCCTAAACTTAATCTTGTCCAGTTAGGGTTTCTAACCAATCTTGTGCATCCAATAGGTGTTTTTGTGTCATTGGTTGAACATTTAGGTCATTTTCGTCCTCCCTAGGCTTATGCTTGTCCAATTAGGGTTTCTAACCAATCTTGTGCATCCAATAGGTGTTTTTGTGTCATTGGATGAACAATTAGGTCATTTTCGTCCACCCTAGGCTAATTCTTGTCCAATTAGGGTTTTTAACCAATCTTGTGCATCCAATAGGTGTTTTGTGTCATTGGATGAACAATTAGGTCATTTTCGTCCTCCCTAGGCTTATACTTGTCAAATTAGGGTTTCTAACCAATCTTGTGCGTCCAATAGGTGTTTTTGTGTCATTGGAAGAATATTTAGGTCATAATCGTCCTCCCTACACTTAATCTTGTCCAAATAGGGTTTTTAACCAATCTTGTGCATCCAATAGGTGTTTTGTGTCATTGGATGAACATTTAGGTCATTTTCGTCCTTCCTAAACTTAATCTTGTCCAATTAGGGTTTCTAACCAATCTTGTGCATCCAATAGGTGTTTTTGTGTCATTGGATGAACATTTAGGTCTTTTTCGTCCTCCCTAAACTTAATCTTGTCCAATTAGGGTTTCTAACCAATCTTGTGCATCCAATAGGTGTTTTTATGTCATTGGATGAACAATTAGGTCATTTTCGTCCTCCCTAGGGTAATTCTTGTCCAATTAGGGTTTCTAACCAATCTTGTGCATCCAATAGGTGTTTTGTGTCATTAGATGAACAAGTAGGTCATTTTAGTCCTCCCTAGGCTTATTCTTGTCCAATTTGGGTTTTAAACCAATCTTGTGCATCCAATAGGTGTTTTGTGTCATTGGATGAACATTTAGGTCTTTTTCGTCCTCCCTAAACTTAAGCTTGTCCAATTAGGGTTTCTAACCAATCTTTTGCATCCAATAGGTGTTTTTTCTCGTTGCATGAACAATTAGGTCATTTTCGTCCTCCCTAGGCTTATTCTTGTCCAATTAGTGCTTCTAACCAATCTTGTGCATCCAATAGGTGTTTTTGTGTCATTGGAAGAATATTTAGGTCATTTTCGTCCTCCCTAGGCTAATTCTTGTCCAATTAGGGTTTCTAACGAATCTTGTGCATCCAATAGGTGTTTTGTGTCATTGGATGAACAAGTAAGTCATTTTAGTCCTCCCTAGGCTTATTCTTGTCCAATTAGGGTTTTAAACCAATCTTGTGCATCCAATAGGTGTTTTGTGTCATTGGATGAACATTTAGGTCTTTTTCGTCCTCCCTAAACTTAAGCTTGTCCAATTAGGGTTTCTAACCAATCTTTTGCATCCAATAGGTGTTTTTTCTCATTGCATGAACAATTAGGTCATTTTCGTCCTCCCTAGGCTTATTCTTGTCCAATTAGTGCTTCTAACCAATCTTGTGCATCCAATAGGTGTTTTTGTGTCATTGGAAGAATATTTAGGTCATTTTCGTCCTCCCTAGGCTAATTCTTGTCCAATTAGGGTTTCTAACGAATCTTGTGCATCCAATAGGTGTTTTGTGTCATTGGATGAACAAGTAAGTCATTTTCGTCCTCCCTAGGCTTATTCTTGTCCAATTAGGGTTTTTAACCAATCTTGGGCATCCAATAGGTGTTTTGTGTCATTGGCTGAACATTTAGGTCATTTTCGTCCTCGCTAAACTTAATTTTGTGCAATTAGGGTTTCTAACCAATCTTGTGCATCCAATAGTTGTTTTTGTGTCATTGGATGAACATTTAGGTCATTTTCGTCCTCCCTAGGCTTATGCTTGTCCAATTAGGGTTTCTAACCAATCTTGTGCATCCAATAGGTGTTTTTGTGTCATTGGATGAACAATTTGTCATTTTCGTCCACCCTAGGCTAATTCTTGTCCAATTAGGGTTTTTAACCAATCTTGTGCATCCAATAGGTGTTTTGTGTCATTGGATGAACAATTAGGTCATTTTCGTCCTCCCTAGGCTTATTCTTGTCCAATTAGGGTTTCTAACCAATCTTGTGCATCCAATTGGTGTTTTGTGTCATTGGATGAACAATTAGGTCATTTTCGTCCTCCCTAGGCTAATTCTTGTCCAATTAGGGTTTTTAACCAATCTTGTGCATCCAATAGGTGTTTTGTGTCATTGGATGAACATTTAGGTCATTTTCGTCCTTCCTAAACTTAATCTTGTCCAATTAGAGTTTCTAACCAATCTTGTGCATCCAATAGGTGTTTTTGTGTCATTGGAAGAACAATTAGGTGATTTTCGTCCTCCCTAAGCTAATTCTTGTCCAATTAGGGTTTCTAACCAATCTTGTGCACCCAATAGGTGTTTTTGTGTCATTGGATGAACATTTAGGTCATTTTCGTCCTCGCTAAACTTAATCTTGTCCAATTAGGGTTTCTAACCAATCTTTTGCATCCAATAGGTGTTTTGTGTCATTGGATGAACATTTAGGTCTTTTTCGTCCTCCCTAAACTTAATCTGGTCCGATTAGGGTTTCTAACCAATCTTGTGCATCCAATAGGTGTTTTTGTGTCATTGGATGAACATTTAGGTCATTTTCGTCCTCGCTAAACTTAATCTTGTCCAATTAGGATTTCTAACCAATCTTTTGCATCCAATAGGTGTTTTGTGTCATTGGATGAACATTTAGGTCTTTTTCGTCCTCCCTAAACTTAATCTGGTCCGATTAGGGTTTCTAACCAATCTTGTGCCTCCAATAGGTGTTTTTGTGTCATTGGATGAACAATTAGGTCATTTTCTTCCTCCCTAGGCTAATTCTTGTCCAATTAGGGTTTCTAACCAATCTTGTGCATACAATAGGTGTTTGGTGTCATTGGATGAACAAGTAGGTCATTTTAGTCCTCCCTAGTCTTATTCTTGTCCAATTAGGGTTTTAAACCAATCTTGTGCATCCAATAGGTGTTTTGTGTCATTGGATGAACATTTAGGTCTTTTTCGTCCTCCCTAAACTTAATGTTATCGAATTAGGGTTTCTAACCAATCTTGTGCATCCAATAGGTGTTTTGTCTCATTGCATGAACAATTAGGTCATTTTCGTCCTCCCTAGGCTTATTCTTGTCCAATTAGTGCTTCTAACCAATCTTGTGCATCCAATAGGTGTTTTTGGGTCATTGGAAGAATATTTAGGTCATTTTCGTCCTCCCTAGGCTAATTCTTGTCCAATTAGGTTTTCTAACGAATCTTGTGCGTCCAATAGGTGTTTTGTGTCATTGGATGAACAAGTAGGTCATTTTCGTCCTCCCTAGGCTTATTCTTGTCCAATTAGGGTTTTTAACCAATCTTGTGCATCCAATAGGTGTTTTGTGTCATTGGATGAACATTTAGGTAATTTTCATCCTCGCTAAACTTAATCTTGTCGAATTAGGGTTTCTAACCAATCTTGTGCATCCAATAGGTGTTTTTGTGTCATTGGAAGAACAATTAGGTGATTTTCGTCCTCCCTAAGCTAATTCTTGTCCAATTAGGGTTTCTAACCAATCTTGTGCATCCAATAGGTGTTTTTGTGTCATTGGATGAACATTTAGGTCTTTTTCTTCCTCCCTAAACTTAATCTTGTCCAATTAGGGTTTCTAACCAATCTTGTGCATCCAATAGGTGTTTTTGTGTCATTGGATGAACAATTAGGTCATTTTCGTCCTCCCTAGGCTAATTCTTGTCCAATTAGGGTTTCTAACCAATCTTGTGCATCCAATAGGTGTTTTATGTCATTGAATGAACAAGTAGGTCATTTTAGTCCTCCCTAGTCTTATTCTTGTCCAATTAGGGTTTCTAACCAATCTTGTGCATCCAATAGGTGTTTTTGTGTCATTGGATGAATAATTAGGTTATTTTCGGCCTCCCTAGGCTAATTCTTGTCCAATTAGGGTTTCTAACCAATCTTGTGCATCCAATAGGTGTTTTGTGTCATTGGATGAACATTTAGGTCATTTTCGTCCTTCCTAAACTTAATCTTGTCCAATTAGGGTTTCTAAGCAATCTTGTGCATCCAATAGGTGTTTTTGTGTCATTGGAAGAACAATTAGGTGATTTTCGTCCTCCCTAAGCTAATTCTTGTCCAATTAGGGTTTCTAAGCAATCTTGTGCATCCAATAGGTGTTTTTGTGTCATTGGATGAACATTTAGGTCTTTTTCGTCCTCCCTAAACTTAATCTTGTCCAATTAGGGTTTCTAACCAATCTTGTGCATCCAATAGGTGTTTTTGTGTCATTGGATGAATAATTAGGTTATTTTCGGCCTCCCTAGGCTAATTCTTGTCCAATTAGGGTTTCTAACCAATCTTGTGCATCCAATAGGTGTTTTTGTGTCATTGGATGAACATTTAGGTCTTTTTCTTCCTCCCTAAACTTATTCTTGTCCAATTAGGGTTTCTAACCAATCTTGTGCATCCAATAGGTGTTTTTGTGTCATTGGATGAACAATTAGGTCATTTTCGTCCTCCCTAGGCTAATTCTTGTCCAATTAGGGTTTCTAACCAATCTTGTGCATCCAATAGGTGTTTTATGTCATTGAATGAACAAGTAGGTCATTTTAGTCCTCCCTAGTCTTATTCTTGTCCAATTAGGGTTTTAAACCAATCTTGTGCGTCCAATAGGTGTTTTGTGCCATTAGATGAACATTTAGGTCTTTTTCGTCCTCCCTAAACTTAATGTTGTCCAATTAGGGTTTCTAACCAATCTTGTGCATCCAATAGGTGTTTTGTCTCATTGCATGAAGAATTAGGTCATTTTCGTCCTCCCTAGGCTTATTCTTGTCCAATTAGTGCTTCTAACCAATCTTGTGCATCCAATAGGTGTTTTTGTGTCATTGGAAGAATATTTAGGTCATTTTCGTCCTCCCTAGGCTAATTCTTGTCCAATTAGGGTTTCTAACGAATCTTGTGCATCCAATAGGTGTTTTGTGTCATTGGATGAACAAGTAGGTCATTTTCGTCCTCCCTAGGCTTATTCTTGTCCAATTAAGGTTTTTAACCATTCTTGTGCACCCAATAGGTGTTTTGTGTCATTGGATGAACATTTAGGTCATTTTCGTCCTCGCTAAACTTAATCTTGTCCAATTAGGGTTTCTAACCAATCTTGTGCATCCAATAGGTGTTTTTGTGTCATTGGATGAACATTTAGGTCATTTTCGTCCTCCCTAGGCTTATGCTTGTCCAATTAGGGTTTCTAACCAATCTTGTGCATCCAATAGGTGTCTTTGTGTCATTGGATGAACAATTTGTCATTTTCGTCCACCCTAGGCTAATTCTTGTCCAATTAGGGTTTTTAACCAATCTTGTGCATCCAATAGGTGTTTTGTGTCATTGGATGAACAATTAGGTCATTTTCGTCCTCCCTAGGCTTATACTTGTCAAATTAGGGTTTCTAACCAATCTTGTGCGTCCAATAGGTGTTTTTGTGTCATTGGAAGAATATTTACGTCATAATCGTCCTCCCTACACTTAATCTTGTCCAATTAGTGTTTTTAACCAATCTTTTGCATCCAATAGGTGTTTTGTGTCATTGGATGAATATTTATGTCATTTTCGTCCTCCCTACACTTAATCTTGTCCAATTAGGGTTTCTAACCAATCTTGTGCGTCCAATAGGTGTTTTTGTGTCATTGGAAGAACAATTAGGTGATTTTCGTCCTCCCTAAGCTAATTCTTGTCCAATTAGGGTTTCTAACCAATCTTGTGCAATCAATAGGTGTTTTTGTGTCATTGGATGAACATATAGGTCTTTTTCTTCCTCCCTAAACTTAATCTTGTCCAATTAGGGTTTCTAACCAATCTTGTGCATCCAATAGGTGTTTTTGTGTCATTGGATGAACAATTAGGTCATTTTCGTCCTCCCTAGGCTAATTCTTGTCCAATTAGGGTTTCTAACCAATCTTGTGCATCCAATAGGTGTTTTGTGTCATTGAATGAACAAGTAGGTCATTTTAGTCCTCCATAGTCTTATTCTTGTCCAATTAGGGTTTTAAACCAATCTTGTGCATCCAATAGGTGTTTTGTGTCATTGGATGATCATTTAGGTCTTTTTCGTCCTCCCTAAACTTAATGTTGTCCAATTAGGGTTTCTAACCAATCTTGTGCATCCAATAGGTGTTTTGTCTCATTGCATGAACAATTAGGTCATTTTCGTCCTTCCTAGGCTTATTCTTGTCCAATTAGTGCTTCTAACCAATCTTGTGCATCCAATAGGTGTTTTTGTGTCATTGGAAGAATATTTAGGTCATTTTCGTCCTCCCTAGGCTAATTCTTGTCCAATTAGGGTTTCTAACGAATCTTATGCATCCAATAGGTGTTTTGTGTCATTGGATGAACAAGTAGGTCATTTTCGTCCTCCCTAGGCTTATTCTTGTCCAATTAAGGTTTTTAACCAATCTTGTGCACCCAATAGGTGTTTTGTGTCATTGGATGAACATTTAGGTCATTTTCGTCCTCGCTAAACTTAATCTTGTCCAATTAGGGTTTCTAACCAATCTTGTGCATCCAATAGGTGTTTTTGTGTCATTAGATGAACATTTAGGTCATTTTCGTCCTCCCTAGGCTTATGCTTGTCCAATTAGGGTTTCTAACCAATCTTGTGCATCCAATAGGTGTCTTTGTGTCATTGGATGAACAATTTGTCATTTTCGTCCACCCTAGGCTAATTCTTGTCCAATTAGGGTTTTTAACCAATCTTGTGCATCCAATAGGTGTTTTGTGTCATTGGATGAACAATTAGGTCATTTTCGTCCTCCCTAGGCTTATACTTGTCAAATTAGGGTTTCTAACCAATCTTGTGCGTCCAATAGGTGTTTTTGTGTCATTGGAAGAATATTTAGGTCATAATCGTCCTCCCTACACTTAATCTTGTCCAATTAGTGTTTTTAACCAATCTTTTGCATCCAATAGGTGTTTTGTGTCATTGGATGAACATTTAGGTCATTTTCGTCCTCCCTAAGCTAATTCTTGTCCAATTAGGGTTTCTAACCAATCTTGTGCATCCAATAGGTGTTTTTGTGTCATTGGATGAACATTTAGGTCTTTTTCTTCCTCCCTAAACTTAATCTTGTCCAATTAGGGTTTCTAACCAATCTTGTGCATCCAATAGGTGTTTTTGTGTCATTGGATGAACAATTAGGTCATTTTCGTCCTCCCTAGGCTAATTCTTGTCCAATTAGGGTTTCTAACCAATCTTGTGCATCCAATAGGTGTTTTATGTCATTGAATGAACAAGTAGGTCATTTTAGTCCTCCCTAGTCTTATTCTTGTCCAATTAGGGTTTTAAACCAATCTTGTGCGTCCAATAGGTGTTTTGTGCCATTAGATGAACATTTAGGTCTTTTTCGTCCTCCCTAAACTTAATGTTGTCCAATTAGGGTTTCTAACCAATCTTGTGCATCCAATATGCTTGTCCAATTAGGGTTTCTAACCAATCTTGTGCATCCAATAGGTGTCTTTGTGTCATTGGATGAACAATTTGTCATTTTCGTCCACCCTAGGCTAATTCTTGTCCAATTAGGGTTTTTAACCAATCTTGTGCATCCAATAGGTGTTTTGTGTCATTGGATGAACAATTAGGTCATTTTCGTCCTCCCTAGGCTTATATTTGTCAAATTAGGGTTTCTAACCAATCTTGTGCGTCCAATAGGTGTTTTGTGTCATTGGATGAACATTTAGGTAATTTTCATCCTCGCTAAACTTAATCTTGTCGAATTAGGGTTTCTAACCAATCTTGTGCATCCAATAGGTGTTTTTGTGTCATTGGAAGAACAATTAGGTGATTTTCGTCCTCCCTAAGCTAATTCTTGTCCAATTAGGGTTTCTGACCAATCTTGTGCATCCAATAGGTGTTTTTGTGTCATTGGATGAACATTTAGGTCTTTTTCTTCCTCCCTAAACTTAATCTTGTCCAATTAGGGTTTCTAACCAATCTTGTGCATCCAATAGGTGTTTTTGTGTCATTGGATGAACAATTAGGTCATTTTCGTCCTCCCTAGGCTAATTCTTGTCCAATTAGGGTTTCTAACCAATCTTGTGCATCCAATAGGTGTTTTATGTCATTGAATGAACAAGTAGGTCATTTTAGTCCTCCCTAGTCTTATTCTTGTCCAATTAGGGTTTTAAACCAATCTTGTGCGTCCAATAGGTGTTTTGTGCCATTAGATGAACATTTAGGTCTTTTTCGTCCTCCCTAAACTTAATGTTGTCCAATTAGGGTTTCTAACCAATCTTGTGCATCCAATAGGTGTTTTGTCTCATTGCATGAAGAATTAGGTCATTTTCGTCCTCCCTAGGCTTATTCTTGTCCAATTAGTGCTTCTAACCAATCTTGTGCATCCAATAGGTGTTTTTGTGTCATTGGAAGAATATTTAGGTCATTTTCGTCCTCCCTAGGCTAATTCTTGTCCAATTAGGGTTTCTAACGAATCTTGTGCATCCAATAGGTGTTTTGTGTCATTGGATGAACAAGTAGGTCATTTTCGTCCTCCCTAGGCTTATTCTTGTCCAATTAAGGTTTTTAACCATTCTTGTGCACCCAATAGGTGTTTTGTGTCATTGGATGAACATTTAGGTCATTTTCGTCCTCGCTAAACTTAATCTTGTCCAATTAGGGTTTCTAACCAATCTTGTGCATCCAATAGGTGTTTTTGTGTCATTGGATGAACATTTAGGTCATTTTCGTCCTCCCTAGGCTTATGCTTGTCCAATTAGGGTTTCTAACCAATCTTGTGCATCCAATAGGTGTCTTTGTGTCATTGGATGAACAATTTGTCATTTTCGTCCACCCTAGGCTAATTCTTGTCAAATTAGGGTTTTTAACCAATCTTGTGCATCCAATAGGTGTTTTGTGTCATTGGATGAACAATTAGGTCATTTTCGTCCTCCCTAGGCTTATATTTGTCAAATTAGGGTTTCTAACCAATCTTGTGCGTTCAATAGGTGTTTTGTGTCATTGGATGAACATTTAGGTAATTTTCATCCTCGCTAAACTTAATCTTGTCGAATTAGGGTTTCTAACCAATCTTGTGCATCCAATAGGTGTTTTTGTGTCATTGGAAGAACAATTAGGTGATTTTCGTCCTCCCTAAGCTAATTCTTGTCCAATTAGGGTTTCTAACCAATCTTGTGCATCCAATAGGTGTTTTTGTGTCATTGGATGAACATTTAGGTCTTTTTCTTCCTCCCTAAACTTAATCTTGTCCAATTAGGGTTTCTAACCAATCTTGTGCATCCAATAGGTGTTTTTGTGTCATTGGATGAACAATTAGGTCATTTTCGTCCTCCCTAGGCTAATTCTTGTCCAATTAGGGTGTTTAACCAATCTTGTGCATCCAATAGGTGTTTTTGTGTCATTGGATGAACATTTTGGTCCTCTTCTTCCTCCCTAAACTTAATCTTGTCCAATTAGGGTTTCTAACCAATCTTGTGCATCCAAATAGGTGCTTTTGTGTCATTGGATGAACAATTAGGTCATTTTCGTCCTCCCTAGGCTTATTCTTGTCCAATTAGGGTTTCTAACCAATCTTGTGCATCCAATAGGTGTTTTTGTGTCATTGGATGAACAATTAGGTCATTTTCTTCCTCCCTAGGCTAATTCTTGTCCAATTAGGGTTTCTAACCAATCTTGTGCATCCAATAGGTGTTTTGTGTCATTGGATGAACAAGTAGGTCATTTTCGTCCTCGCTAGGCTTATTCTTGTCCAATTAGGGTTTTTAACCAATCTTGTGCATCCAATAGGTGTTTTGTGTCATTGGATGAACATTTAGGTCATTTTCGTCCTGCCTAAACTTAATCTTGTCCAATTAGGGTTTCTAACCAATCTTGTGCATCCAATAGGTGTTTTTGTGTCATTGGATAAACATTTAGGTCATTTTCGTCCTCCCTAGGCTTATGCTTGTCCAATTAGGGTTTCTAACCACTCTTGTGCATCCAATAGGTGTTTTTGTGTCATTGGATGAACAATTAGGTCATTTTCGTCCACCCTAGGCAAATTCTTGTCCAATTACGGTTTCTAACCAATCTTGTGCATCCAATAGGTGTTTTGTGTCATTGGATGAACAAGTAGGTCATTTTCGTCCTCCCTAGAGTTATTCTTGTCCAATTAGGGTTTTTAACCAATCTTGTGCATCCAATAGGTGTTTTGTGTCATTGGATGAACATTTAGGTCATTTTCGTCCTCCCTAAACTTAATCTTGTCCAATTAGGGTTTCTAACCAATCTTGTGCATCCAATAGGTGTTTTTGTGTCATTGGATGAACATTTAGGTCATTTTCGTCCTCCCTAGGCTTATGCTTGTCCAATTAGGGTTTCTAACCACTCTTGTGCATCCAATAGGTGTTTTTGTGTCATTGGATGAACAATTAGGTCATTTTCGTCCAGCCTAGGCTAATTCTTGTCCAATTACGGTTTCTAGCCAATCTTGTGCATCCAATTGGTGTTTTGTGTCATTGGATGAACAATTAGGTCATTTTCGTCCTCCCAAGGCTAATTCTTGTGCAATTAGGGTTTTTAACCAATCTTGTGCATCCAATAGGTGTTTTGTGTCATTGGATGAACATTTAGGTCATTTTCGTCCCCCCTAAACTTAATCTTGTCCAATTAGGGTTTCTAACCAATCTTGTGCATCCAATAGGTGTTTTTGTGTCATTGGATTAACAATTAGGTCATTTTCGTCCTCGCTAGGCTTATTCTTGTCCAATTAGGGTTTTTAACCAATCTTGTGCATCCAATAGGTGTTTTGTGTCATTGGATGAACATTTAGGTCATTTTCGTCCTCCCTAAACTTAATCTTGTGCAGTTAGGGTTTCTAACCAATCTTGTGCATCCAATAGGTGTTTTTGTGTCATTGGATGAACATTTAGGTCATTTTCGTTCTCCCTAGGCTTATGCTTGTCCAATTAGGGTTTCTAACCACTCTTGTGCATCCAATAGGTGTTTTTGTGTCATTGGATGAACAATTAGGTCATTTTCGTCCACCCTAGGCTAATTCTTGTCCAATTACGGTTTCTAACCAATCTTCTGCATCCAATAGGTGTTTTGTGTCATTGGATGAACAAGTAGGTCATTTTCGTCCTCGCTAGGCTTATTCTTGTCCAATTAGGGTTTTTAACCAATCTTGTGCATCCAATAGGTGTTTTGTGTCATTGGATGAACAAGTAGGTCATTTTCGTCCTCGCTAGGCTTATTCTTGTCCAATTAGGGTTTTTAACCAATCTTGTGCATCCAATAGGTGTCATTGGATGAACATTTAGGTCATTTTCGTCCTCCCTAAACTTAATCTTGTCCAATTAGGGTTTCTAACCAATCTTGTGCATCCAATAGGTGTTTTTGTGTCATTGGATGAACATTTAGGTCATTTTCGTCCTCCCTAGGCTTATGCTTGTCCAATTAGGGTTTCTAACCACTCTTGTGCATCCAATAGGTGTTTTTGTGTCATTGGATGAACAATTAGGTCATTTTCGTCCTCCCTAGGCTAATTCTTGTCCAATTAGGGTTTCTAACGAATCTTGTGCATCCAATAGGTGTTTTGTGTCATTGGATGAACAAGTAGGTCATTTTCGTCCTCCCTAGGCTTATTCTTGTCCAATTAGGGTTTTAAACCAATCTTGTGCATCCAATAGGTGTTTTGTGTCATTGGATGATCATTTAGGTCTTTTTCGTCCTCCCTAAACTTAATGTTGTCCAATTAGGGTTTCTAACCAATCTTGTGCATCCAATAGGTGTTTTGTCTCATTGCATGAACAATTAGGTCATTTTCGTCCTTCCTAGGCTTATTCTTGTCCAATTAGTGCTTCTAACCAATCTTGTGCATCCAATAGGTGTTTTTGTGTCATTGGAAGAACAATTAGGTCATTTTCGTCCTCCCTAGGCTAATTCTTGTCCAATTAGGGTTTCTAACCAATCTTGTGCATCCAATAGGTGTTTTGTGTCATTGAATGAACAAGTAGGTCATTTTAGTCCTCCCTAGTCTTATTCTTGTCCAATTAGGGTTTTAAACCAATCTTGTGCATCCAATAGGTGTTTTGTGTCATTGGATGATCATTTAGGTCTTTTTCGTCCTCCCTAAACTTAATGTTGTCCAATTAGGGTTTCTAACCAATCTTGTGCAATCAATAGGTGTTTTTGTGTCATTGGATGAACATATAGGTCTTTTTCTTCCTCCCTAAACTTAATCTTGTCCAATTAGGGTTTCTAACCAATCTTGTGCATCCAATAGGTGTTTTTGTGTCATTGGATGAACAATTAGGTCATTTTCGTCCTCCCTAGGCTAATTCTTGTCCAATTAGGGTTTCTAACCAATCTTGTGCATCCAATAGGTGTTTTGTGTCATTGAATGAACAAGTAGGTCATTTTAGTCCTCCCTAGTCTTATTCTTGTCCAATTAGGGTTTCTAACCAATCTTGTGCGTCCAATAGGTGTTTTTGTGTCATTGGAAGAACAATTAGGTGATTTTCGTCCTCCCTAAGCTAATTCTTGTCCAATTAGGGTTTCTAACCAATCTTGTGCAATCAATAGGTGTTTTTGTGTCATTGGATGAACATATAGGTCTTTTTCTTCCTCCCTAAACTTAATCTTGTCCAATTAGGGTTTCTAACCAATCTTGTGCATCCAATAGGTGTTTTTGTGTCATTGGAAGAATATTTAGGTCATAATCGTCCTCCCTACACTTAATCTTGTCCAATTAGTGTTTTTAACCAATCTTTTGCATCCAATAGGTGTTTTGTGTCATTGGATGAATATTTATGTCATTTTCGTCCTCCCTACACTTAATCTTGTCCAATTAGGGTTTCTAACCAATCTTGTGCGTCCAATAGGTGTTTTTGTGTCATTGGAAGAACAATTAGGTGATTTTCGTCCTCCCTAAGCTAATTCTTGTCCAATTAGGGTTTCTAACCAATCTTGTGCATCCAATAGGTGTTTTGTGTCATTGGATGAACAATTAGGTCATTTTCGTCCTCCCTAGGCTTATACTTGTCAAATTAGGGTTTCTAACCAATCTTGTGCGTCCAATAGGTGTTTTTGTGTCATTGGAAGAATATTTAGGTCATAATCGTCCTCCCTACACTTAATCTTGTCCAATTAGTGTTTTTAACCAATCTTTTGCATCCAATAGGTGTTTTGTGTCATTGGATGAATATTTATGTCATTTTCGTCCTCCCTACACTTAATCTTGTCCAATTAGGGTTTCTAACCAATCTTGTGCATCCAATAGGTGTCTTTGTGTCATTGGATGAACAATTTGTCATTTTCGTCCACCCTAGGCTAATTCTTGTCCAATTAGGGTTTTTAACCAATCTTGTGCATCCAATAGGTGTTTTGTGTCATTGGATGAACAATTAGGTCATTTTCGTCCTCCCTAGGCTTATACTTGTCAAATTAGGGTTTCTAACCAATCTTGTGCGTCCAATAGGTGTTTTTGTGTCATTGGAAGAATATTTAGGTCATAATCGTCCTCCCTACACTTAATCTTGTCCAATTAGGGTTTTTAACCAATCTTGTGCATCCAATAGGTGTTTTATGTCATTGGATGAACATTTAGGTCATTTTCGTCCTTCCTAAACTTAATCTTGTCCAATTAGGGTTTCTAACCAATCTTGTGCATCCAATAGGTGTTTTTGTGTCATTGGATGAACATTTAGGTCTTTTTCGTCCTCCCTAAACTTAATCTTGTCCAATTACGGTTTCTAACCAATCTTGTGTATCCAATAGGTGTTTTTGTGTCATTGGATGAATAATTAATTCATTTTCGTCCTCCCTAGGCTAATTCTTGTCCAATTAGGGTTTCTAACCAATCTTGTGCTTCGAATAGGTGTTTTGTGTCATTGGATGAACAAGTAGGTCATTTTAGTCCTCCCTAGGCTTATTCTTGTCCAATTAGGGTTTTAAACCAATCTTGTGCATCCAATAGGTGTTTTGTGTCATTGGATGAACAAGTAGGTCATTTTCGTCCTCCCTAGGCTTATTCTTGTCCAATTAGGGTTTTAAACCAATCTTGTGCATCCAATAGGTGTTTTGTGTCATTGCATGAACAATTAGGTCATTTTCGTCCTCCCTAGGCTTATTCTTGTCCAATTAGGGTTTTTAACCAATCTTGTGCATCCAATAGGTGTTTTGTGTCATTGGATGAACATTTAGGTCATTTTCGTCCTCGCTAAACTTAATCTTGTCCAATTAGGGTTTCTAACCAATCTTGTGCATCCAATAGGTGTTTTTGTGTCATTGGATGAACATTTAGGTCATTTTCGTCCTCCCTAGGCATATGCTTGTCCAATTAGGGTTTCTAACCAATCTTGTGCATCCAATAGGTGTTTTTGTGTCGTTGGATGAACATTTAGGTCATTTTCGTCCTCGCTAAACTTAATCTTGTCGAATTAGGGTTTCTAACCAATCTTGTGCCTCCAATAGGTGTTTTTGTTTCATTGGATGAAGATTTAGGTCATTTTCGTCCTCCCTAGGCTTATTCTTGTCCAATTAGTGCTTCTAACCAATCTTGTGCATCCAATAGGTGTTTTTGTGTCATTGGAAGAATGTTTAGGTCATTTTCGTCCTCCCTAGGCTAATTCTTGTCCAATTAGGGTTTCTAACGAATCTTGTGCAACCAATAGGTGTTTTGTGTCATTGGATGAACAAATAGGTCATTTTTGTCCTCCATAGGCTTATTCTTGTCCAATTAGGGTTTTTAACCAATCTTGTGCATCCAATAGGTGTTTTGTGTCATTGGATGAACATTTAGGTCATTTTCGTCCTCGCTAAACTTAATCTTGTCCAATTAGGGTTTCTAACCAATCTTGTGCATCCAATAGGTGTTTTTGTGTCATTGGATGAACATTTAGGTCATTTTCGTCCTCCCTAGGCTTATGCTTGTCCAATTAGGGTTTCTAACCAATCTTGTGCATCCAATAGGTGTCTTTGTGTCATTGGATGAACATTTAGGTCATTTTCGTCCTCGCTAAACTTAATCTTGTCGAATTAGGGTTTCTAACCAATCTTGTGCCTCCAATAGGTGTTTTTGTTTCATTGGATGAAGATTTAGGTCATTTTCGTCCTCCGTAGGCTTATTCTTGTCCAATTAGTGCTTCTAACCAATCTTGTGCATCCAATAGGTGTTTTTGTGTTATTGGAAGAATGTTTAGGTCATTTTCGTCCTCCCTAGGCTAATTCTTGTCCAATTAGGGTTTCTAACGAATCTTGTGCAACCAATAGGTGTTTTGTGTCATTGGATGAACAAATAGGTCATTTTCGTCCTCCATAGGCTTATTGTTGTCCAATTAGGGTTTTTAACCAATCTTGTGCATCCAATAGGTGTTTTGTGTCATTGGATGAACATTTAGGTCATTTTCGTCCTCGCTAAACTTAATCTTGTCCAATTAGGGTTTCTAACCAATCTTGTGCATTCAATAGGTGTTTTTGTGTCATTGGATGAACATTTAGGTCATTTTCGTCCTCCCTAGGCTTATGCTTGTCCAATTAGGGTTTCTAACCAATCTTGTGCATCCAATAGGTGTCTTTGTGTCATTGGATGAACAATTTGTCATTTTCGTCCACCCTAGGCTAATTCTTGTCCAATTAGGGTTTCTAACGAATCTTGTGCATCCAATAGGTGTTTTGTGTCATTGGATGAACAAGTAGGTCATTTTCGTCCTCCCTAGGCTTATTCTTGTCCAATTAAGGTTTTTAACCAATCTTGTGCACCCAATAGGTGTTTTGTGTCATTGGATGAACATTTAGGTCATTTTCGTCCTCCCTAAACTTAATGTTGTCCAATTAGGGTTTCTAACCAATCTTGTGCATCCAATAGGTGTTTTGTCTCATTGCATGAAGAATTAGGTCATTTTCGTCCTCCCTAGGCTTATTCTTGTCCAATTAGTGCTTCTAACCAATCTTGTGCATCCAATAGGTGTTTTTGTGTCATTGGAAGAATATTTAGGTCATTTTCGTCCTCCCTAGGCTAATTCTTGTCCAATTAGGGTTTCTAACGAATCTTGTGTATCCAATAGGTGTTTTGTGTCATTGGATGAACAAGTAGGTAATTTTCGTCCTCCCTAGGCTTATTCTTGTCCAATTAGGGTTTTTAACCAATCTTGTGCATCCAATAGGTGTTTTGTGTCATTGGATGAACATTTAGGTCATTTTCGTCCTCGCTAAACTTAATCTTGTCCAATTAGGGTTTCTAACCAATCTTGTGCATCCAATAGGTGTTTTTGTGTCATTGGATGAACATTTAGGTCATTTTCGTCCTCCCTAGGCATATGCTTGTCCAATTAGGGTTTCTAACCAATCTTGTGCATCCAATAGGTGTTTTTGTGTCGTTGGATGAACATTTAGGTCATTTTCGTCCTCGCTAAACTTAATCTTGTCGAATTAGGGTTTCTAACCAATCTTGTGCCTCCAATAGGTGTTTTTGTTTCATTGGATGAAGATTTAGGTCATTTTCGT
>JBBPBS010000510.1:558510-578981 GCA_037974835.1 Cicer judaicum | reverse complement strand
TCCAATTAGGGTTTCTAACCAATCTTGTGCATCCAATAGGTGTCTTTGTGTCATTGGATGAACAATTTGTTATTTTCGTCCACCCTAGGCTAATTCTTGTCCAATTAGGGTTTTTAACCAATCTTGTACATCCAATAGGTGTTTTGTGTCATTGGATGAACATTTAGGTCATTTTCGTCCTCGCTAAACTTAATCTTGTCCAATTAGGGTTTCTAACCAATCTTGTGCATCCAATAGGTGTTTTTGTGTCATTGGATGAACATTTAGGTCATTTTCGTCCTCCCTAGGCTTATGCTTGTCCAATTAGGGTTTCTAACCAATCTTGTGCATCCAATAGGTGTCTTTGTGTCATTGGATGAACAATTTGTTATTTTCGTCCACCCTAGGCTAATTCTTGTCCAATTAGGGTTTTTAACCAATCTTGTACATCCAATAGGTGTTTTGTGTCATTGGATGAACATTTAGGTCATTTTCGTCCTCGCTAAACTTAATCTTGTCCAATTAGGGTTTCTAACCAATCTTGTGCATCCAATAGGTGTTTTTGTGTCATTGGATGAACATTTAGGTCATTTTCGTCCTCCCTAGGCTTATGCTTGTCCAATTAGGGTTTCTAACCAATCTTGTGCATCCAATAGGTGTCTTTGTGTCATTGGATGAACAATTTGTTATTTTCGTCCACCCTAGGCTAATTCTTGTCCAATTAGGGTTTTTAACCAATCTTGTGCATCCAATAGGTGTTTTGTGTCATTGGATGAACATTTAGGTCATTTTCGTCCTCGCTAAACTTAATCTTGTCCAATTAGGGTTTCTAACCAATCTTGTGCATCCAATAGGTGTTTTTGTGTCATTGGATGAACATTTAGGTCATTTTCGTCCTCCCTAGGCTTATGCTTGTCCAATTAGGGTTTCTAACTAATCTTGTGCATCCAATAGGTGTTTTGTGTCATTGGATGAACAATTAGGTCATTTTCGTCCTTCCTAAACTTAATCTTGTCCAATTAGGGTTTCTAACCAATCTTGTGCATCCAATAGGTGTTTTTGTGTCATTGGATGAACATTTAGGTCATTTTCGTCCTCCCTAGGCTTATGCTTGTCCAATTAGGGTTTCTAACCAATCTTGTGCATCCAATAGGTGTTTTGTGTCATTGGATGAACAATTAGGTCATTTTCGTCCTCCCTAGGCTTATACTTGTCAAATTAGGGTTTCTAACCAATCTTGTGCATCCAATAGGTGTTTTTGTGTCATTGGAAGAATATTTAGGTCATAATCGTCCTCCCTACACTTAATCTTGTCCAATTAGGGTTTTTAACCAATCTTGTGCATCCAATAGGTGTTTTGTGTCATTGGATGAACATTTAGGTCATTTTCGTCCTCCCTAGGCTTATGCTTGTCCAATTAGGGTTTCTAACCAATCTTGTGCATCCAATAGGTGTCTTTGTGTCATTGGATGAACAATTTGTCATTTTCGTCCACCCTAGGCTAATTCTTGTCCAATTAGGGTTTTTAACCAATCTTGTGCATCCAATAGGTGTTTTGTGTCATTGTATGAACATTTAGGTCATTTTCGTCCTCGCTAAACTTAATCTTGTCCAATTAGGGTTTCTAACCAATCTTGTGCATCCAATAAGTATTTTTGTGTCATTGGATGAACATTTAGGTCATTTTCGTCCTCCCTAGGCTTATGCTTGTCCAATTAGGGTTTCTAACCAATCTTGTGCATCCAATAGGTGTCTTTGTGTCATTGGATGAACAATTTGTCATTTTCGTCCACCCTAGGCTAATTCTTGTCCAATTAGGGTTTTTTACCAATCTTGTGCATCCAATAGGTGTTTTGTGTCATTGGATGAACAATTAGGTCATTTTCGTCCTCCCTAGGCTTATACTTGTCAAATTAGGGTTTCTAACCAACCTTGTGCGTCCAATAGGTGTTTTTGTGTCATTGGAAGAATAATTAGGTCATAATCGTCCT
This sequence comes from Cicer judaicum, assembly GCA_037974835.1. Classification (NCBI taxonomy): domain Eukaryota; kingdom Viridiplantae; phylum Streptophyta; class Magnoliopsida; order Fabales; family Fabaceae; genus Cicer; species Cicer judaicum. The sequence goes on along the minus strand of JBBPBS010000510.1, from coordinate 577,011 downwards.
CCCTACACTTAATCTTGTCCAATTAGTGTTTTTATCCAATCTTGTGCATCCAATAGGTGTTTTGTGTCATTGGATGAACATTTAGGTCATTTTCGTCCTTCATAAACTTAATCTTGTCCAATTAGGGTTTCTAAGCAATCTTGTGCATCCAATAGGTGTTTTTGTGTCATTGGAAGAACAATTAGGTGATTTTCGTCCTCCCTAAGCTAATTCTTGTCCAATTAGGGTTTTGAACCAATCTTGTGCATCCAATAGGTGTTTTTGTGTCATTGGATGAACATTTAGGTCATTTTCGTCCTCCCTAGGCTAATTCTTGTCCAATTAGGGTTTCTAACCAATCTTGTGCATCCAATAGGTGTTTTTGTGTCATTGGAAGAATAATTAGGTCATAATCGTCCTCCCTACACTTAATCTTGTCCAATTAGTGTTTTTATCCAATCTTGTGCATCCAATAGGTGTTTTGTGTCATTGGATGAACATTTAGGTCATTTTCGTCCTTCATAAACTTAATCTTGTCCAATTAGGGTTTCTAAGCAATCTTGTGCATCCAATAGGTGTTTTTGTGTCATTGGAAGAACAATTAGGTGATTTTCGTCCTCCCTAAGCTAATTCTTGTCCAATTAGGGTTTCTAAGCAATCTTGTGCATCCAATAGGTGTTTTTGTGTCATTGGATGAACATTTAGGTCTTTTTCGTCCTCCCTAAACTTAATCTTGTCCAATTAGGGTTTCTAACCAATCTTGTGCATCCAATAGGTGTTTTTGTGTCATTGGATGAATAATTAGGTTATTTTCGGCCTCCCTAGGCTAATTCTTGTCCAATTAGGGTTTCTAACCAATCTTGTGCATCCAATAGGTGTTTTTGTGTCATTGGATGAACATTTAGGTCTTTTTCTTCCTCCCTAAACTTATTCTTGTCCAATTAGGGTTTCTAACCAATCTTGTGCATCCAATAGGTGTTTTTGTGTCATTGGATGAACAATTAGGTCATTTTCGTCCTCCCTAGGCTAATTCTTGTCCAATTAGGGTTTCTAACCAATCTTGTGCATCCAATAGGTGTTTTATGTCATTGAATGAACAAGTAGGTCATTTTAGTCCTCCCTAGTCTTATTCTTGTCCAATTAGGGTTTTAAACCAATCTTGTGCGTCCAATAGGTGTTTTGTGCCATTAGATGAACATTTAGGTCTTTTTCGTCCTCCCTAAACTTAATGTTGTCCAATTAGGGTTTCTAACCAATCTTGTGCATCCAATAGGTGTTTTGTCTCATTGCATGAAGAATTAGGTCATTTTCGTCCTCCCTAGGCTTATTCTTGTCCAATTAGTGCTTCTAACCAATCTTGTGCATCCAATAGGTGTTTTTGTGTCATTGGAAGAATATTTAGGTCATTTTCGTCCTCCCTAGGCTAATTCTTGTCCAATTAGGGTTTCTAACGAATCTTGTGCATCCAATAGGTGTTTTGTGTCATTGGATGAACAAGTAGGTCATTTTCGTCCTCCCTAGGCTTATTCTTGTCCAATTAAGGTTTTTAACCATTCTTGTGCACCCAATAGGTGTTTTGTGTCATTGGATGAACATTTAGGTCATTTTCGTCCTCGCTAAACTTAATCTTGTCCAATTAGGGTTTCTAACCAATCTTGTGCATCCAATAGGTGTTTTTGTGTCATTGGATGAACATTTAGGTCATTTTCGTCCTCCCTAGGCTTATGCTTGTCCAATTAGGGTTTCTAACCAATCTTGTGCATCCAATAGGTGTCTTTGTGTCATTGGATGAACAATTTGTCATTTTCGTCCACCCTAGGCTAATTCTTGTCCAATTAGGGTTTTTAACCAATCTTGTGCATCCAATAGGTGTTTTGTGTCATTGGATGAACAATTAGGTCATTTTCGTCCTCCCTAGGCTTATACTTGTCAAATTAGGGTTTCTAACCAATCTTGTGCGTCCAATAGGTGTTTTTGTGTCATTGGAAGAATATTTACGTCATAATCGTCCTCCCTACACTTAATCTTGTCCAATTAGTGTTTTTAACCAATCTTTTGCATCCAATAGGTGTTTTGTGTCATTGGATGAATATTTATGTCATTTTCGTCCTCCCTACACTTAATCTTGTCCAATTAGGGTTTCTAACCAATCTTGTGCGTCCAATAGGTGTTTTTGTGTCATTGGAAGAACAATTAGGTGATTTTCGTCCTCCCTAAGCTAATTCTTGTCCAATTAGGGTTTCTAACCAATCTTGTGCAATCAATAGGTGTTTTTGTGTCATTGGATGAACATATAGGTCTTTTTCTTCCTCCCTAAACTTAATCTTGTCCAATTAGGGTTTCTAACCAATCTTGTGCATCCAATAGGTGTTTTTGTGTCATTGGATGAACAATTAGGTCATTTTCGTCCTCCCTAGGCTAATTCTTGTCCAATTAGGGTTTCTAACCAATCTTGTGCATCCAATAGGTGTTTTGTGTCATTGAATGAACAAGTAGGTCATTTTAGTCCTCCCTAGTCTTATTCTTGTCCAATTAGGGTTTTAAACCAATCTTGTGCATCCAATAGGTGTTTTGTGTCATTGGACGATCATTTAGGTCTTTTTCGTCCTCCCTAAACTTAATGTTGTCCAATTAGGGTTTCTAACCAATCTTGTGCATCCAATAGGTGTTTTGTCTCATTGCATGAACAATTAGGTCATTTTCGTCCTTCCTAGGCTTATTCTTGTCCAATTAGTGCTTCTAACCAATCTTGTGCATCCAATAGGTGTTTTTGTGTCATTGGAAGAATATTTAGGTCATTTTCGTCCTCCCTAGGCTAATTCTTGTCCAATTAGGGTTTCTAACGAATCTTGTGCATCCAATAGGTGTTTTGTGTCATTGGATGAACAAGTAGGTCATTTTCGTCCTCCCTAGGCTTATTCTTGTGCAATTAGGGTTTTTAACCAATCTTGTGCATCCAATAGGTGTTTTGTGTCATTGGATGAACATTTAGGTCATTTTCGTCATCGCTAAACTTAATCTTGTCCAATTAGGGTTTCTAACCAATCTTGTGCATCCAATAGGTGTTTTTGTGTCATTGGATGAACATTTAGGTCATTTTCGTCCTCCCTAGGCTTATGCTTGTCCAATTAGGGTTTCTAACCAATCTTGTGCATCCAATAGGTGTCTTTGTGTCATTGGATGAACAATTTGTCATTTTCGTCCACCCTAGGCTAATTCTTGTCCAATTAGGGTTTTTAACCAATCTTGTGCATCCAATAGGTGTTTTGTGTCATTGGATGAACATTTAGGTCATTTTCGTCCTTCCTAAACTTAATCTTGTCCAATTAGAGTTTCTAACCAATCTTGTGCATCCAATAGGTGTTTTTGTGTCATTGGAAGAACAATTAGGTGATTTTCATCCTCCCTAAGCTAATTCTTGTCCAATTAGGGTTTCTAACCAATCTTGTGCACCCAATAGGTGTTTTTGTGTCATTGGATGAACATTTAGGTCATTTTCGTCCTCGCTAAACTTAATCTTGTCCAATTAGGATTTCTAACCAATCTTTTGCATCCAATAGGTGTTTTGTGTCATTGGATGAACATTTAGGTCTTTTTCGTCCTCCCTAAACTTAATCTGGTCCGATTAGGGTTTCTAACCAATCTTGTGCATCCAATAGGTGTTTTTGTGTCATTGGATGAACATTTAGGTCATTTTCGTCCTCCCTAGGCTAATTCTTGTCCAATTAGGGTTTCTAACCAATCTTGTTCATCCAATAGGTGTTTTGTGTCATTGGATGAACAAGTAGGTCATTTTAGTCCTCCCTACTCTTATTCTTGTCCAATTAGGGTTTTAAACCAATCTTGTGCATCCAATAGGTGTTTTGTGTCATTGGATGAACATTTAGGTCTTTTTCGTCCTCCCTAAACTTAATGTTATCGAATTAGGGTTTCTAACCAATCTTGTGCATCCAATAGGTGTTTTGTGTCATTGGATGAACAAGTAGGTCATTTTCGTCCTCCCTAGGCTTATTCTTGTCCAATTAGTGCTTCTAACCAATCTTGTGCATCCAATAGGTGTTTTTCTGTCATTGGAAGAATATTTAGGTCATTTTCGTCCTCCCTAGGCTAATTCTTGTCCAATTAGGGTTTCTAACGAATCTTGTGCATCCAATAGGTGTTTTGTGTCATTGGATGAACAAGTAGGTCATTTTCGTCCTCCCTAGGCTTATTCTTGTCCAATTAGGGTTTTTAACCAATCTTGTGCATCCAATAGGTGTTTTGTGTCATTGGATGAACATTTAGGTCATTTTCGTCCTACCTAGGCTTATGCTCCTCCAATTAGGGTTTCTAACCAATCTTGTGCATCGAATAGGTGTTTTTGTGTCATTGGATGAACAATTACGTCATTTTCGTCCTCCCTAGGCTAATTCTTGTCCAATTAGGGTTTCTAACCAATCTTGTGCATCCAATAGGTGTTTTGTGTCATTGGATGAACAAGTAGGTCATTTTCGTCCTCCCTAGGCTTATTCTTGTCCAATTAGGGTTTTTAAACAATCTTGTGTATCCAATAGGTGTTTTTGTGTCATTGGATGAATAATTAGGTCATTTTCGTCCTCCCTAGGCGAATTCTTGTCCAATTAGGGTTTCTTACCAATCTTGTGCATCCAATAGGTGTTTTGTGTCATTGGATGAACAAGTAGGTCATTTTCGTCCTCCTTAGGCTTATTCTTGTCCAATTAGGGTTTTAAACCAATCTTGTGCATCCAATAGGTGTTTTATGTCATTGCATGAACAATTAGGTCATTTTCGTCCTCCCTAGGCTTATAGTTGTCAAATTTAGGTTTCTAACCAATCTTGTGCATACAATAGGTGTTTTGTGTCATTGGATGAACATTTAGGTCATTTTCGTCCTCGCTAAACTTAATCTTGTCCAATTAGGGTTTCTAACCAATCTTGTGCATCCAATAGGTGTTTTTGTGTCATTGGATGAACATTTAGGTCATTTTCGTCCTCCCTAGGCTTATGCTTGTCCAATTAGGGTTTCTAACCAATCTTGTGCATCCAATAGGTGTCTTTGTGTCATTGGATGAACAATTTGTCATTTTCGTCCACCCTAGGCTAATTCTTGTCCAATTAGGGTTTTTAACCAATCTTGTGCATCCAATAGGTGTTTTGTGTCATTCGATGAACAATTAGGTCATTTTCGTCCTCCCTAGGCTTATACTTGTCAAATTAGGGTTTCTAACCAATCTTGTGCGTCCAATAGGTGTTTTTGTGTCATTGGAAGAATATTTAGGTCATAATCGTCCTCCCTACACTTAATCTTGTCCAATTAGTGTTTTTAACCAATCTTTTGCATCCAATAGGTGTTTTGTGTCATTGGATGAATATTTATGTCATTTTCGTCCTCCCTACACTTAATCTTGTCCAATTAGGGTTTCTAACCAATCTTGTGCGTCCAATAGGTGTTTTTGTGTCATTGGAAGAACAATTAGGTGATTTTCGTCCTCCCTAAGCTAATTCTTGTCCAATTAGGGTTTCTAACCAATCTTGTGCATCCAATAGGTGTTTTGTGTCATTGGATGAACAATTAGGTCATTTTCGTCCTCCCTAGGCTTATACTTGTCAAATTAGGGTTTCTAACCAATCTTGTGCGTCCAATAGGTGTTTTTGTGTCATTGGAAGAATATTTAGGTCATAATCGTCCTCCCTACACTTAATCTTGTCCAATTAGTGTTTTTAACCAATCTTTTGCATCCAATAGGTGTTTTGTGTCATTGGATGAATATTTATGTCATTTTCGTCCTCCCTACACTTAATCTTGTCCAATTAGGGTTTCTAACCAATCTTGTGCATCCAATAGGTGTCTTTGTGTCATTGGATGAACAATTTGTCATTTTCGTCCACCCTAGGCTAATTCTTGTCCAATTAGGGTTTTTAACCAATCTTGTGCATCCAATAGGTGTTTTGTGTCATTGGATGAACAATTAGGTCATTTTCGTCCTCCCTAGGCTTATACTTGTCAAATTAGGGTTTCTAACCAATCTTGTGCGTCCAATAGGTGTTTTTGTGTCATTGGAAGAATATTTAGGTCATAATCGTCCTCCCTACACTTAATCTTGTCCAATTAGGGTTTTTAACCAATCTTGTGCATCCAATAGGTGTTTTATGTCATTGGATGAACATTTAGGTCATTTTCGTCCTTCCTAAACTTAATCTTGTCCAATTAGGGTTTCTAACCAATCTTGTGCATCCAATAGGTGTTTTTGTGTCATTGGATGAACATTTAGGTCTTTTTCGTCCTCCCTAAACTTAATCTTGTCAAATTAGGGTTTCTAAACAATCTTGTGCATCCAATAGGTGTTTTTATGTCATTGGATGAACATTTAGGTCATTTTCGTCCTTCCTAAACTTAATCTTGTCCAATTAGGGTTTCTAACCAATCTTGTGCATCCAATAGGTGTTTTTGTGTCATTGGATGAACAATTTGTCATTTTCGTCCACCCTAGGCTAATTCTTGTCCAATTAGGGTTTTTAACCAATCTTGTGCATCCAATAGGTGTTTTGTGTCATTGGATGAACAATTTGGTCATTTTCGTCCTCCCTAGGCTTATACTTGTCAAATTAGGGTTTCTAACCAATCTTGTGCGTCCAATAGGTGTTTTTGTGTCATTGGAAGAATATTTAGGTCATAATCGTCCTCCCTACACTTAATCTTGTCCAATTAGGGTTTTTAACCAATCTTGTGCATCCAATAGGTGTTTTGTGTCATTGGATGAACATTTAGGTCATTTTCGTCCTTCCTAAACTTAATCTTGTCCAATTAGAGTTTCTAACCAATCTTGTGCATCCAATAGGTGTTTTTGTGTCATTGGAAGAACAATTAGGTGATTTTCGTCCTCCCTAAGCTAATTCTTGTCCAATTAGGGTTTCTAACCAATCTTGTGCACCCAATAGGTGTTTTTGTGTCATTGGATGAACATTTAGGTCATTTTCGTCCTCGCTAAACTTAATCTTGTCCAATTAGGGTTTCTAACCAATCTTTTGCATCCAATAGGTGTTTTGTGTCATTGGATGAACATTTAGGTCTTTTTCGTCCTCCCTAAACTTAATCTGGTCCGATTAGGGTTTCTAACCAATCTTGTGCATCCAATAGGTGTTTTTGTGTCATTGGATGAACATTTAGGTCATTTTCGTCCTCGCTAAACTTAATCTTGTCCAATTAGGATTTCTAACCAATCTTTTGCATCCAATAGGTGTTTTGTGTCATTGGAAGAATAATTAGGTCATAATCGTCCTCCCTACAATTAATCATGTCCAATTAGTGTTTTTATCCAATCTTGTGCATCCAATAGGTGTTTTGTGTCATTGGATGAACATTTAGGTCATTTTCGTCCTTCATAAACTTAATCTTGTCCAATTAGGGTTTCTAAGCAATCTTGTGCATCCAATAGGTGTTTTTGTGTCATTGGAAGAACAATTAGGTGATTTTCGTCCTCCCTAAGCTAATTCTTGTCCAATTAGGGTTTTTAACCAATCTTGTGCATCCAATAGGTGTTTTTGTGTCATTGGATGAACATTTAGGTCATTTTCGTCCTCCCTAGGCTAATTCTTGTCCAATTAGGGTTTCTAACCAATCTTGTGCATCCAATAGGTGTTTTTGTGTCATTGGATGAACAATTAGGTCATTTTCGTCCTCCCTACACTTAATCTTGTCCAATTAGGGTTTCTAACCAATCTTGTGCATCCAATAGGTGTTTTGTGTCATTGGATGAACAAGTAGGTCATTTTCGTCCTCCCTAGGCTTATTCTTGTCCAATTAGGGTTTTTAATCAATCTTGTGCATCCAATAGGTGTTTTTGTGTCATTGGATGAACATTTAGGTCATTTTCGTCCTCCCTAGGCTTATGCTTGTCCAATTAGGGTTTCTAACCAATCTTGTGCATCCAATAGGTGTTTTTGTGTCACTGGAAGAATATTTAGGTCATTTTCGTCCTCCCTAGGCTAATTCTTGTCCAATTAGGGTTTTTAACCAATCTTATGCATCCAATAGGCGTTTTGTGTCATTGGATGAACATTTAGGTCATTTTCGTCCTCCCTAAACTTAATCTTGTCCAATTAGGGTTTCTAACCAATCTTGTGCATCCAATAGGTGTTTTTGTGTCATTGGATGAACATTTAGGTCATTTTCCTCCCCCCTAAACTTAATCTTGTCCAATTAGGGTTTCTAACCAATCTTGTGCATCCAATAGGTGTTTTGTGTCATTGGATGAACAAGTAGGTCATTTTCGTCCTCGCTAGGCTTATTCTTGTCCAATTAGGGTTTTTAACCAATCTTGTGCATCCAATAGGTGTTTTTGTGTCATTGGATGAACAATTAGGTCATTTTCGTCCTCGCTAGGCTAATTCTTGTCCAATTAGGGTTTCTAACGAATCTTGTGCATCCAATAGGTGTTTTGTGTCATTGGATGAACAAGTAGGTCATTTTCGTCCTCCCTAGGCTTATTCTTGTCCAATTAGGGTTTTTAACCAATCTTGTGCATCCAATAGGTGTTTTGTGTCATTGGATGAACATTTAGGTCATTTTCGTCCTCGCTAAACTTAATCTTGTCCAATTAGGGTTTCTAACCAATCTTGAGCATCCAATAGGTGTTTTTGTGTCATTGGATGAACATTTAGGTCATTTTCGTCCTCCCTAGGCTAATTCTTGTCCAATTAGGGTTTCTAACCAATCTTGTGCATCCAATAGGTGTTTTGTGTCATTGGATGAACAAGTAGGTCATTTTCGTCCTCCCTAGGCTTATTCTTGTCCAATTAGGGTTTTCAACCAATCTTGTGCATCCAATATGTGTTTTGTGTCATTGGATGAACATTTAGGTCATTTTCGTCCTCGCTAAACTTAATCTTGTCCAATTAGGGTTTCTAACCAATCTTGTGCATCCAATAGGTGTTTTTGTGTCATTGGATGAACATTTAGGTCACTTTCGTCCTCCCTAGGCTTATGCTTGTCCAATTAGGGTTTCTAACCAATCTTGTGCATCGAATAGGTGTTTTTGTGTCATTGGATGAACAATTACGTCATTTTCGTCCTCCCTAGGCTAATTCTTGTCCAATTAGGGTTTCTAACCAATCTTGTGCATCCAATAGGTGTTTTGTGTCATTGGATGAACAAGTAGGTCATTTTCGTCCTCCCTAGGCTTATTCTTGTCCAATTAGGGTTTTAAACCAATCTTGTGCATCCAATAGCTGTTTTGTGTGATTGGATAAACATTTAGGTCATTTTCGTCCTCGCTAAACTTAATCTTTTCGAATTAGGGTTTCTAACCAATGTTGTGCATCCAATAGGTGTTTTTGTGTCATTGGATGAACATTTAGGTCATTTTCGTCCTCCCGAGGCTTATGGTTGTCCAATTAGGGTTTCTAACCAATCTTGTGCATCCAATAGGTGTTTTGGTGTCATTGGATGAACAATTAGGTCATTTTTGTCCTTCCTAAACTTAATCTTGTCCAATTAGGGTTTCTAACCAATCTTTTGCATCCAATAGGTGTTTTGTGTCATTGGATGATCATTTAGGTCTTTTTCGTCCTCCCTAAACTTAATCTGGTCCGATTAGGGTTTCTAACCAAGCTTGTGCATCCAATAGGTGTTTTTGTGTCATTGGATGAACAATTAGGTCATTTTCGTCCTCCCTAGGCTAATTCTTGTCCAATTAGGGTTTCTAACCAATCTTGTGCATCCAATAGGTGTCTTTGTGTCATTGGATGAACAATTTGTCATTTTCGTCCACCCTAGGCTAATTCTTGTCCAATTAGGGTTTTTAACCAATCTTGTGCATCCAATAGGTGTTTTGTGTCATTGGATGAACATTTAGGTCATTTTCGTCCTTCCTAAACTTAATCTTGTCCAATTAGGGTTTCTAACCAATCTTGTGCATCAAATAGGTGTTTTTGTGTCATTGGAAGAACAATTAGGTGATTTTCGTCCTCCCTAAGCTAATTCTTGTCCAATTAGGGTTTCTAACCAATGTTGTGCATCCAATAGGTGTTTTTGTGTCATTGGATGAACATTTAGGTCATTTTCGTCCTCGCTAAACTTAATCTTGTCCAATTAGGATTTCTAACCAATCTTTTGCATCCAATAGGTGTTTTGTGTCATTGGATGAACATTTAGGTCTTTTTCGTCCTCCCTAAACTTAATCTGGTCCGATTAGGGTTTCTAACCAATCTTGTGCCTCCAATAGGTGTTTTTGTGTCATTGGATGAACAATTAGGTCATTTTCTTCCTCCCTAGGCTAATTCTTGTCCAATTAGGGTTTCTAACCAATCTTGTGCATACAATAGGTGTTTGGTGTCATTGGATGAACAAGTAGGTCATTTTAGTCCTCCCTAGTCTTATTCTTGTCCAATTAGGGTTTTAAACCAATCTTGTGCATCCAATAGGTGTTTTGTGTCATTGGATGAACATTTAGGTCTTTTTCGTCCTCCCTAAACTTAATGTTGTCCAATTAGGGTTTCTAACCAATCTTGTGCATCCAATAGGTGTTTTGTCTCATTGCATGAAGAATTAGGTCATTTTCGTCCTCCCTAGGCTTATTCTTGTCCAATTAGTGCTTCTAACCAATCTTGTGCATCCAATAGGTGTTTTTGTGTCATTGGAAGAATATTTAGGTCATTTTCGTCCTCCCTAGGCTAATTCTTGTCCAATTAGGGTTTCTAACCAATCTTGTGCATGCAATAGGTGTTTTGTGTCATTGGATGAACAAGTAGGTCATTTTCGTCCTCCCTAGGTTTATTCTTGTCCAATTAGGGTTTTTAACCAATCTTGTGCATCCAATAGGTGTTTTGTGTCATTGGATGAACATTTAGGTCATTTTCGTCCTCGCTAAACTTAATCTTTTCCAATTAGGGTTTCTAACCAATCTTGTGCATCCAATAGGTGTTTTTGTGTCATTGGAAGAATATTTAGGTCATAATCGTCCTCCCTACACTTAATCTTGTCCAATTAGGGTTTTTAACCAATTTTGTGCATCCAATAGGTGTTTTGTGTCATTGGATGAACATTTAGGTCATTTTCGTCCTTCCTAAACTTAATCTTGTCCAATTAGGGTTTCTAACCAATCTTGTGCATCCAATAGGTGTTTTTGTGTCATTGGAAGAACAATTAGGTGATTTTCGTCCTCCCTAAACTTAATCTTGTCCAATTAGGGTTTCTAACCAATCTTGTGCATCCAATAGGTGTTTTTGTGTCATTGGATGAACATTTAGGTCATTTTCGTCGTCCCTCGGCTTATGCTTGTCCAATTAGGGTTTCTAACCAATCTTGTGCGTCCAATAGCTGTTTTTGTGTCATTGGATGAACAATTTGTCATTTTCGTCCACCCTAGGCTAATTCTTGTCCAATTAGGGTTTTTAACCAATCTTGTGCATCCAATAGGTGTTTTGTGTCATTGGATGAACAATTAGGTCATTTTCGTCCTCCCTAGGCTTATACTTGTCAAATTAGGGTTTCTAACCAACCTTGTGCGTCCAATAGGTGTTTTTGTGTCATTGGAAGAATAATTAGGTCATAATCGTCCTCCCTACACTTAATCTTGTCCAATTAGTGTTTTTATCCAATCTTGTGCATCCAATAGGTGTTTTGTGTCATTGGATGAACATTTAGGTCATTTTCGTCCTTCATAAACTTAATCTTGTCCAATTAGGGTTTCTAAGCAATCTTGTGCATCCAATAGGTGTTTTTGTGTCATTGGAAGAACAATTAGGTGATTTTCGTCCTCCCTAAGCTAATTCTTGTCCAATTAGGGTTTTGAACCAATCTTGTGCATCCAATAGGTGTTTTTGTGTCATTGGATGAACATTTAGGTCATTTTCGTCCTCCCTAGGCTAATTCTTGTCCAATTAGGGTTTCTAACCAATCTTGTGCATCCAATAGGTGTTTTTGTGTCATTGGATGAACATTTAGGTCATTTTCGTCCTACCTAGGCTTATGCTTGTCCAATTAGGGTTTCTAACCAATCTTGTGCATCCAATAGGTGTCTTAGTGTCATTGGATGAACAATTTGTCATTTTCGTCCACCCTAGGCCAATTCTTGTCCAATTAGGGTTTTTAACCAATCTTGTGCATCCAATAGGTGTTTTGTGTCATTGGATGAACAATTTGGTCATTTTCGTCCTCCCTAGGCTTATACTTGTCAAATTAGGGTTTCTAACCAATCTTGTGCGTCCAATAGGTGTTTTTGTGTCATTGGAAGAATAATTAGGTCATAATTGTCCTCCCTACATTTAATCTTGTCCAATTAGGGTTTTTAACCAATCTTGTGCATCCAATAGGGGTTTTGTGTCATTGGATGAACATTTAGGTCATTTTCGTCCTTCCTAAACTTAATCTTGTCCAATTAGGGTTTCTAACCAATCTTGTGCATCCAATAGGTGTTTTTGTGTCATTGGAAGAACAATTAGGTGATTTTCGTCCTCCCTAAGCTAATTCTTGTCCAATTAGGGTTTCTAACCAATCTTTTGCATCCAATAGGTGTTTTGTGTCATTGGATGAATATTTAGGTCATTTTCGTCCTCCCTACACTTAATCTTGTCCAATTACGGTTTCTAACCAATCTTGTACATCCAATAGGTGTTTTTGTGTCATTGGATGAACATTTAGGTCTTTTTCGTCCTCCCTAAACTTAATCTTGTCCAATTACGGTTTCTAACCAATCTTGTGTATCCAATAGGTGTTTTTGTGTCATTGGATGAAAAATTAGGTCATTTTCGTCCTCCCTAGGCTAATTCTTGTCCAATTAGGGTTTCTAACCAATCTTGTGCATCCAATAGGTGTTTTGTGTCATTGGATGAACAAGTAGGTCATTTTCGTCCTCCCTAGGCTTATTCTTGTCCAATTAGGGTTTTAAACCAATCTTGTGCATCCAATAGGTGTTTTGTGTGATTGGATGAACATTTAGGTCATTTTCGTCCTCGCTAAACTTAATCTTTTCGAATTAGGGTTTCTAACCAATGTTGTGCATCCAATAGGTGTTTTTGTGTCATTGGATGAACAATTAGTCATTTTCGTCCACCGTAGGTTAATTCTTGTGCAATTAGGGTTTTTAACCAATCTTGTGCATCCAATCGGAGTTTTGTGTCATTGGATGAACAATTAGGTCGTTTTCGTCCTCCCTAGGCTGATACTTGTCAAATTAGGGTTTCTAACCAATCTTGTGCGTCCAATAGGTGTTTTTGTGTCATTGGAAGAATATTTCGGTCATAATCGTCCTCCCTACACTTAATCTTGTCCAATTAGGGTTTTTAACCAATCTTGTGCATCCAATAGGTGTTTTGTGTCATTGGATGAACATTTAGGTCATTTTCGTCCTTCCTATACTTAATCTTGTCCAATTAGGATTTCTAAGCTATCTTGTGCATCCAATAGGTGTTTTTGTGTCATTGGAAGAACAATTAGGTGATTTTCGTCCTCCCTAAGCTAATTCTTGTCCAATTAGGGTTTCTATCCAATCTTGTGCATCCAATAGGTGTTTTTGTGTCATTGGATGAACATTTAGGTCATTTTCGTCCTCGCTAAACTTAATCTTGTCCAATTAGGGTTTCTAACCAATCTTTTGCATCCAATAGGTGTTTTGTGTCATTGGATGAACATTTAGGTCTTTTTCGTCCTCCCTAAACTTAATCTGGTCCGATTAGGGTTTCTAACCAAGCTTGTGCATCCAATAGGTGTTTTTGTGTCATTGGATGAACAATTAGGTCATTTTCGTCCTCCCTAGGCTAATTCTTGTCCAATTAGGGTTTCTAACCAATCTTGTGCATCCAATAGGTGTCTTTGTGTCATTGGATGAACAATTTGTCATTTTCGTCCACCTTAGGCTAATTCTTGTCCAATTAGGGTTTTTAACCAATCTTGTGCATCCAATAGGTGTTTTGTGTCATTGGATGAACATTTAGGTCATTTTCGTCCTTCCTAAACTTAATCTTGTCCAATTAGAGTTTCTAACCAATCTTGTGCATCCAATAGGTGTTTTTGTGTCATTGGAAGAACAATTAGGTGATTTTCGTCCTCCCTAAGCTAATTCTTGTCCAATTAGGGTTTCTAACCAATCTTGTGCACCCAATAGGTGTTTTTGTGTCATTGGATGAACATTTAGGTCATTTTCGTCCTCGCTAAACTTAATCTTGTCCAATTAGGGTTTCTAACCAATCTTTTGCATCCAATAGGTGTTTTGTGTCATTGGATGAACATTTAGGTCTTTTTCGTCCTCCCTAAACTTAATCTGGTCCGATTAGGGTTTCTAACCAATCTTGTGCATCCAATAGGTGTTTTTGTGTCATTGGATGAACATTTGGGTCATTTTCGTCCTCGCTAAACTTAATCTTGTCCAATTAGGATTTCTAACCAATCTTTTGCATCCAATAGGTGTTTTGTGTCATTGGAAGAATAATTAGGTCATAATCGTCCTCCCTACACTTAATCTTGTCCAATTAGTGTTTTTATCCAATCTTGTGCATCCAATAGGTGTTTTGTGTCATTGGATGAACATTTAGGTCATTTTCGTCCTTCATAAACTTAATCTTGTCCAATTAGGGTTTCTAAGCAATCTTGTGCATCCAATAGGTGTTTTTGTGTCATTGGAAGAACAATTAGGTGATTTTCGTCCTCCCTAAGCTAATTCTTGTCCAATTAGGGTTTTTAACCAATCTTGTGCATCCAATAGGTGTTTTTGTGTCATTGGATGAACATTTAGGTCATTTTCGTCCTACCTAGGCTTATGCTTGTCCAATTAGGGTTTCTAACCAATCTTGTGCATCCAATAGGTGTCTTAGTGTCATTGGATGAACAATTTGTCATTTTCGTCCACCCTAGGCCAATTCTTGTCCAATTAGGGTTTTTAACCAATCTTGTGCATCCAATAGGTGTTTTGTGTCATTGGATGAACAATTTGGTCATTTTCGTCCTCCCTAGGCTTATACTTGTCAAATTAGGGTTTCTAACCAATCTTGTGCGTCCAATAGGTGTTTTTGTGTCATTGGAAGAATAATTAGGTCATAATTGTCCTCCCTACATTTAATCTTGTCCAATTATGGTTTTTAACCAATCTTGTGCATCCAATAGGGGTTTTGTGTCATTGGATGAACATTTAGGTCATTTTCGTCCTTCCTAAACTTAATCTTGTCCAATTAGGGTTTCTAACCAATCTTGTGCATCCAATAGGTGTTTTTGTGTCATTGGAAGAACAATTAGGTGATTTTCGTCCTCCCTAAGCTAATTCTTGTCCAATTAGGGTTTCTAACCAATCTTTTGCATCCAATAGGTGTTTTGTGTCATTGGATGAATATTTAGGTCATTTTCGTCCTCCCTACACTTAATCTTGTCCAATTAGGGTTTCTAACCAATCTTGTGCATCCAATAGGTGTCTTTGTGTCATTGGATGAACAATTTGTCATTTTCGTCCACCCTAGGCTAATTCTTGTCCAATTAGGGTTTTTAACCAATCTTGTGCATCCAATAGGTGTTTTGTGTCATTGGATGAACAATTAGGTCATTTTCGTCCTCCCTAGGCTTATACTTGTCAAATTAGGGTTTCTAACCAACCTTGTGCGTCCAATAGGTGTTTTTGTGTCATTGGAAGAATAATTAGGTCATAATCGTCCTCCCTACACTTAATCTTGTCCAATTAGTGTTTTTATCCAATCTTGTGCATCCAATAGGTGTTTTGTGTCATTGGATGAACATTTAGGTCATTTTCGTCCTTCATAAACTTAATCTTGTCCAATTAGGGTTTCTAAGCAATCTTGTGCATCCAATAGGTGTTTTTGTGTCATTGGAAGAACAATTAGGTGATTTTCGTCCTCCCTAAGCTAATTCTTGTCCAATTAGGGTTTTTAACCAATCTTGTGCATCCAATAGGTGTTTTTGTGTCATTGGATGAACATTTAGGTCATTTTCGTCCTCCCTAGGCTAATTCTTGTCCAATTAGGGTTTCTAACCAATCTTGTGCATCCAATAGGTGTTTTTGTGTCATTGGATGAACATTTAGGTCATTTTCGTCCTACCTAGGCTTATGCTCGTCCAATTAGGGTTTCTAACCAATCTTGTGCATCCAATAGGTGTCTTTGTGTCATTGGATGAACAATTTGTCATTTTCGTCCACCCTAGGCTAATTCTTGTCCAATTAGGGTTTTTAACCAATCTTGTGCATCCAATAGGTGTTTTGTGTCATTGGATGAACAATTTGGTCATTTTCGTCCTCCCTAGGCTTATACTTGTCAAATTAGGGTTTCTAACCAATCTTGTGCGTCCAATAGGTGTTTTTGTGTCATTGGAAGAATATTTAGGTCATAATCGTCCTCCCTACACTTAATCTTGTCCAATTAGGGTTTTTAACCAATCTTGTGCATTCAATAGGTGTTTTGTGTCATTGGATGAACATTTAGGTCATTTTCGTCCTTCCTAAACTTAATCTTGTCCAATTAGGGTTTCTAACCAATCTTGTGCATCCAATAGGTGTTTTTGTGTCTTTGGAAGAACAATTAGGTGATTTTCGTCCTCCCTAGGCTTATTCTTGTCCAATTAGGGTGTTTAACCAATCTTGTGCATCCAATAGGTGTTTTGTGTCATTGGATGAACAATTAGGTCATTTTCGTCCTCCCTAGGCTTATACTTGTCAAATTAAGGTTTCTAACCAATCTTGTGCGTCCAATAGCTGTTTTTGTGTCATTGGAAGAATATTTAGGTCATAATCGTCCTCCCTACACTTAATCTTGTCCAATTAGGGTTTTTAACCAATCTTGTGCATCCAATAGGTGTTTTGTGTCATTGGATGAACATTTAGGTCATTTTCGTCCTTCCTAAACTTAATCTTGTCCAATTAGGGTTTCTAACCAATCTTATGCATCCAATAGGTGTTTTTGTGTCATTGGATGAACATTTAGGTCATTTTCGTCCTCCCTAGGCTTATGCTTGTCAAATAAGGTTTTCTAACCAATCTTGTGCATCGAATTGGTCATTTGTGTCATTGGATGAACAATTAGGTCATTTTCGTCCTCCCTAGGCTAATTCTTGTCCAATTAGGGTTTTTAACCAATCTTGTGCATCCAATAGGTGTTTTGTGTCATTGGATGAACATTTAGGTCATTTTCGTCCCCCATAAACTTAATCTTGTCCAATTAGGGTTTCTAACCAATCTTGTGCATCCAATAGGTGTTTTTGTGTCATTGGATGAACATTTAGGTCATTTTCGTCCTCCCTAGGCTTATGGTTGTCCGATTAGGGTTTCTAACCAATCTTGTGGATCCAATAGGTGTTTTTGTGTCATTGGATGAACATTTAGGTCATTTTCGTCCTCCCTAGGCTTATGCTTGTCCAATTAGGGTTTCTAACCAATCTTGTGCATCCAATAGGTGTTTATGTGTCATTGGATGAACAATTAGGTCATTTTCTTCCTCCCTAGGCTAATTCTTGTCCAATTAGGGTTTCTAACCAATCTTGTGCATCCAATAGGTGTTTTGTGTCATTGGATGAACAAGTAGGTCATTTTCGTCCTCCCTAGGCTTATTCTTGTCCAATTAGGGTTTTTAACCAATCTTGTGCATCCAATAGGTGTTTTGTGTCATTGGATGAACATTTAGGTCATTTTCGTCCTCCCTAGGCTTATGCTTGTCCAATTAGGGTTTCTAACCAATCTTGTGCATCCAATAGGTGTCTTTGTGTCATTGGATGAACAATGTGTCATTTTCGTCCACCCTAGGCTAATTCTTGTCCAATTAGGGTTTTTAACCAATCTTGTGCATCCAATAGGTGTTTTGTGTCATTGGATGAACATTTAGGTCATTTTCGTCCTCGCTAAACTTAATCTTGTCCAATTAGGGTTTCTAACCAATCTTGTGCATCCAATAGGTATTTTTGTGTCATTGGATGAACATTTAGGTCATTTTCGTCCTCCCTAGGCTTATGCTTGTCCAATTAGGGTTTCTAACCAATCTTGTGCATCCAATAGGTGTCTTTGTGTCATTGGATGAACAATTTGTTATTTTCGTCCACCCTAGGCTAATTCTTGTCCAATTAGGGTTTTTTACCAATCTTGTGCATCCAATAGGTGTTTTGTGTCATTGGATGAACAATTAGGTCATTTTCGTCCTCCCTAGGCTTATACTTGTCAAATTAGGGTTTCTAACCAACCTTGTGCGTCCAATAGGTGTTTTTGTGTCATTGGAATAATAATTAGGTCATAATCGTCCTCCCTACACTTAATCTTGTCCAATTAGTGTTTTTATCCAATCTTGTGCATCCAATAGGTGTTTTGTGTCATTGGATGAACATTTAGGTCATTTTCGTCCTTCATAAACTTAATCTTGTCCAATTAGGGTTTCTAAGCAATCTTGTGCATCCAATAGGTGTTTTTGTGTCATTGGAAGAACAATTAGGTGATTTTCGTCCTCCCTAAGCTAATTCTTGTCCAATTAGGGTTTTTAACCAATCTTGTGCATCCAATAGGTGTTTTTGTGTCATTGGATGAACATTTAGGTCATTTTCGTCCT
>JBBPBS010000510.1:527323-558353 GCA_037974835.1 Cicer judaicum | reverse complement strand
GTTTTTATCCAATCTTGTGCATCCAATAGGTGTTTTGTGTCATTGGATGAACATTTAGGTCATTTTCGTCCTTCATAAACTTAATCTTGTCCAATTAGGGTTTCTAAGCAATCTTGTGCATCCAATAGGTGTTTTTGTGTCATTGGAAGAACAATTAGGTGATTTTCGTCCTCCCTAAGCTAATTCTTGTCCAATTAGGGTTTTTAACCAATCTTGTGCATCCAATAGGTGTTTTTGTGTCATTGGATGAACATTTAGGTCATTTTCGTCCTCCCTAGGCTAATTCTTGTCCAATTAGGGTTTCTAACCAATCTTGTGCATCCAATAGGTGTTTTTGTGTCATTGGATGAACATTTAGGTCATTTTCGTCCTACCTAGGCTTATGCTTGTCCAATTAGGGTTTCTAACCAATCTTGTGCATCCAATAGGTGTCTTTGTGTCATTGGATGAACAATTTGTCATTTTCGTCCACCCTAGGCCAATTCTTGTCCAATTAGGGTTTTTAACCAATCTTGTGCATCCAATAGGTGTTTTGTGTCATTGGATGAACAATTTGGTCATTTTCGTCCTCCCTAGGCTTATACTTGTCAAATTAGGGTTTCTAACCAATCTTGTGCGTCCAATAGGTGTTTTTGTGTCATTGGAAGAATAATTAGGTCATAATTGTCCTCCCTACATTTAATCTTGTCCAAATAGGGTTTTTAACCAATCTTGTGCATCCAATAGGGGTTTTGTGTCATTGGATGAACATTTAGGTCATTTTCGTCCTTCCTAAACTTAATCTTGTCCAATTAGGGTTTCTAACCAATCTTGTGCATCCAATAGGTGTTTTTGTGTCATTGGAAGAACAATTAGGTGATTTTCGTCCTCCCTAAGCTAATTCTTGTCCAATTAGGGTTTCTAACCAATCTTTTGCATCCAATAGGTGTTTTGTGTCATTGGATGAATATTTAGGTCATTTTCGTCCTCCCTACACTTAATCTTGTCCAATTAGGGTTTCTAACCAATCTTGTGCATCCAATAGGTGTTTTTGTGTCATTGGATGAACATTTAGGTGATTTTCGTCCTCCCTAGGCTTATGCTTGTCGAATTAGGGTTTCTAACCAATCTTGTGCATCCAATAGGTGTTTTTGTGTCATTGGATGAACAATTAGGTGATTTTCGTCCTCCCTAGGCTAATTCTTGTCCAATTAGGGTTTCTAACCAATCTTGTGCATCCAATAGGTGTTTTGTGTCATTGGATGAACATTTAGGTCATTTTCGTCCTCGCTAACCTTAATCTTTTCGAATTAGGGTTTCTAACCAATGTTGTGCATCCAATAGGTGTTTTTGTGTCATTGGATGAACATTTAGGTCATTTTCGTCCTCCCGAGGCTTATGGTTGTCCAATTAGGGTTTCTAACCAATCTTGTGCATCCAATAGGTGTTTTGGTGTCATTGGATGAACAATTAGGTCATTTTCGTCCTTCCTAAACTTAATCTTGTCCAATTAGGGTTTCTAACCAATCTTGTGCATCCAATAGGTGTTTTTGTGTCATTGGAAGAACAATTAGGTGATTTTCGTCCTCCCTAAGCTAATTCTTGTCCAATTAGGGTTTCTAACCAATCTTTTGCATCCAATAGGTGTTTTGTGTCATTGGATGAACATTTAGGTCATTTTCGTCCTTGCTAAACTTAATCTTGTCGAATTAGGGTTTCTAACCAATCTTGTGCATCCAATAGGTGTTTTTGTGTCATTGGATGAACATTTAGGTCATTTTCGTCCTCCCTAGGCTTATGGTTGTCCAATTAGGGTTTCTAACCAATCTTGTGCATCCAATAGGTGTTTTTGTGTCATTGGATGAACAATTAGGTCATTTTCGTCCACCCTAGGCTAATTCTTGTCCAATTAGGGTTTTTAACCAATCTTGTGCATCCAATAGGTGTTTTGTGTCATTGGATGAACA
The DNA here is from genome assembly GCA_037974835.1 of Cicer judaicum. NCBI lineage: Eukaryota > Viridiplantae > Streptophyta > Magnoliopsida > Fabales > Fabaceae > Cicer > Cicer judaicum. Next base: position 556,407 of record JBBPBS010000510.1, on the reverse strand, counting down.
ATTAGGTCATTTTCGTCGTCCCTAGGCTTATTCTTGTCAAATTAGGGTTTCTAACCAATCTTGTGCCTCCAATAGGTGTTTTTGTGTCATTGGAAGAATATTTAGGTCATAATCGTCCTCCCTACACTTAATCTTGTCCAATTAGGGTTTTTAACCAATCTTGTGCATCCAATAGGTGTTTTGTGTCATTGGATGAACAATTAGGTCATTTTCGTCCTCCCTAGGCTTATTCTTGTCAAATTAGGGTTTCTAACCAATCTTGTGCATCCAATAGGTGTTTTTGTGTCATTGGAAGAATATTTAAGTCATAATCGTCCTGCCTACACTTAATCTTGTCCAATTAGGGTTTTTAACCAATCTTGTGCATCCAATAGGTGTTTTGTGTCATTGGATGAACATTTAGGTCATTTTCGTCCATCCTAAACTTAATCTTGTCCAATTAGGGTTTCTAACCAATCTTGTGCATCCAATAGGTGTTTTTGTGTCATTGGAAGAACAATTAGGTGATTTTCGTCCTCCCTAAGCTAATTCTTGTCCAATTAGGGTTTCTAACCAATCTTTTGCATCCAATAGGTGTTTTGTGTCATTGGATGAATATTTAGGTCATTTTCGTCCTCCCTACACTTAATCTTGTCCAATTAGGGTTTCTAACCAATCTTTTGCATCCAATAGGTGTTTTGTGTCATTGGATGAACAATTAGGTGATTTTCGTCCTCCCTAGGCTAATTCTTGTCCAATTAGGGTTTCTAACCAATCTTGTGCATCCAATAGGTGTTTTGTGTCATTCGATGAACAAGTAGGTCATTTTCGTCCTCCCTAGGCTTATTCTTGTCCAATTAGGGTTTTAAACCAATCTTGTGCATCCAATAGGTGTTTTGTGTCATTGGATGAACATTTAGGTCATTTTCGTCCTCGCTAAACTTAATCTTGTCGAATTAGGGTTTCTAACCAATCTTGTGCCTCCAATAGGTGTTTTTGTTTCATTGGATGAAGATTTAGGTCATTTTCGTCCTCCCTAGGCTTATTCTTGTCCAATTAGTGCTTCTAACCAATCTTGTGCATCCAATAGGTGTTTTTGTGTCATTGGAAGAATGTTTAGGTCATTTTCGTCCTCCCTAGGCTAATTCTTGTCCAATAAGGGTTTCTAACGAATCTTGTGCAACCAATAGGTGTTTTGTGTCATTGGATGAACAAATAGGTCATTTTCGTCCTCCATAGGCTTATTCTTGTCCAATTAGGGTTTTTAACCAATCTTGTGCATCCAATAGGTGTTTTGTGTCATTGGATGAACATTTAGGTCATTTTCGTCCTCGCTAAACTTAATCTTGTCGAATTAGGGTTTCTAACCAATCTTGTGCCTCCAATAGGTGTTTTTGTTTCATTGGATGAAGATTTAGGTCATTTTCGTCCTCCCTAGGCTTATTCTTGTCCAATTAGTGCTTCTAACCAATCTTGTGCATCCAATAGGTGTTTTTGTGTCATTGGAAGAATGTTTAGGTCATTTTCGTCCTCCCTAGGCTAATTCTTGTCCAATTAGGGTTTCTAACGAATCTTGTGCAACCAATAGGTGTTTTGTGTCATTGGATGAACAAATAGGTCATTTTTGTCCTCCATAGGCTTATTCTTGTCCAATTAGGGTTTTTAACCAATCTTGTGCATCCAATAGGTGTTTTGTGTCATTGGATGAACATTTAGGTCATTTTCGTCCTCGCTAAACTTAATCTTGTCCAATTAGGGTTTCTAACCAATCTTGTGCATCCAATAGGTGTTTTTGTGTCATTGGATGAACATTTAGGTCATTTTCGTCCTCCCTAGGCTTATGCTTGTCCAATTAGGGTTTCTAACCAATCTTGTGCATCCAATAGGTGTCTTTGTGTCATTGGATGAACATTTAGGTCATTTTCGTCCTCGCTAAACTTAATCTTGTCGAATTAGGGTTTCTAACCAATCTTGTGCCTCCAATAGGTGTTTTTGTTTCATTGGATGAAGATTTAGGTCATTTTCGTCCTCCGTAGGCTTATTCTTGTCCAATTAGTGCTTCTAACCAATCTTGTGCATCCAATAGGTGTTTTTGTGTTATTGGAAGAATGTTTAGGTCATTTTCGTCCTCCCTAGGCTAATTCTTGTCCAATTAGGGTTTCTAACGAATCTTGTGCAACCAATAGGTGTTTTGTGTCATTGGATGAACAAATAGGTCATTTTCGTCCTCCATAGGCTTATTGTTGTCCAATTAGGGTTTTTAACCAATCTTGTGCATCCAATAGGTGTTTTGTGTCATTGGATGAACATTTAGGTCATTTTCGTCCTCGCTAAACTTAATCTTGTCCAATTAGGGTTTCTAACCAATCTTGTGCATCCAATAGGTATTTTTGTGTCATTGGATGAACATTTAGGTCATTTTCGTCCTCCCTAGGCTTATGCTTGTCCAATTAGGGTTTCTAACCAATCTTGTGCATCCAATAGGTGTCTTTGTGTCATTGGATGAACAATTTGTCATTTTCGTCCACCCTAGGCTAATTCTTGTCCAATTAGGGTTTTTAACCAATCTTGTGCATCCAATAGGTGTTTTGTGTCATTGGATGAACAAGTAGGTCATTTTCGTCCTCCCTAGGCTTATTCTTGTGCAATTAGGGTTTTTAACCAATCTTGTGCATCCAATAGGTGTTTTGTGTCATTGGATGAACATTTAGGTCATTTTCGTCCTCGCTAAACTTAATCTTGTCCAATTAGGGTTTCTAACCAATCTTGTGCATCCAATAGGTGTTTTTGTGTCATTGGATGAACATTTAGGTCATTTTCGTCCTCCCTCGGCTTATGCTTGTCCAATTAGGGTTTCTAACCAATCTTGTGCATCCAATAGGTGTTTTTGTGTCATTGGATGAACAATTTGTCATTTTCGTCCACCCTAGACTAATTCTTGTCCAATTAGGGTTTTTAACCAATCTTGTGCATCCAATAGGTGTTTTTGTGTCATTGGATGAACAATTAGGTCATTTTCGTCCTCCCTAGGCTGATACTTGTCAAATTAGGGTTTCTAACCTATCTTGTGCGTCCAATAGGTGTTTTTGTGTCATTGGAAGAATATTTAGGTCATAATCGTCCTCCCTACACTTAATCTTGTCCAATTAGGGTTTTTAACCAATCTTGTGCATCCAATAGGTGTTTTGTGTCATTGGATGAACATTTAGGTCATTTTCGTCCTTCCTAAACTTAATCTTATCCAATTAGGGTTTCTAACTAATCCTGTGCATCCAATAGGTGTTTTTGTGTCATTGGATGAACAATTAGGTGATTTTCGTCCTCCCTAGGCTAATTCTTGTCCAATTAGGGTTTCTAACCAATCTTGTGCATCCAATAGGTGTTTTGTGTCATTGGATGAACAAGTAGGTCATTTTCGTCCTCCCTAGGCTTATTCTTGTCCAATTAGGGTTTCTAACCAATCTTTTGCATCCAATAGGTGTTTTGTGTCATTGGATGAATATTTAGGTCATTTTCGTCCTCCCTACACTTAATCTTGTCCAATTAGGGTTTCTAACCAATCTTGTGCATCCAATAGGTGTTTTTGTGTCATTGGATGAACATTTAGGTCATTTTCGTCCTTGCTAAACTTAATCTTGTCCAATTAGGGTTTCTAACCAATCTTGTGCATCCAATAGGTGTTTTTGTGTCATTGGATGAACATTTAGGTCATTTTCGTCCTCCCTAGGCTTATGCTTGTCCAATTAGGGTTTTTAACCAATCTTGTGCATCCAATAGGTGTTTTGTGTCATTGGATGAACATTTAGGTCATTTTCGTCCTTCCTAAACTTAATCTTGTCCAATTAGGGTTTCTAACCAATCTTGTGCATCCAATAGGTGTTTTTGTGTCATTGGAAGAACAATTAGGTGATTTTCGTCCTCCCTAAGCTAATTCTTGTCCAATTAGGGTTTCTAACCAATCTTTTGCATCCAATAGGTGTTTTGTGTCATTGGATGAATATTTAGGTCATTTTCGTCCTCCCTACACTTAATCTTGTCCAATTAGGGTTTCTAACCAATCTTGTGCATCCAATAGGTGTTTTTGTGTCATTGGATTAACATTTAGGTCTTTTTCGTCCTCCCTAGGCTTATGCTTGTCGAATTAGGGTTTCTAACCAATCTTGTGCATCCAATAGGTGTTTTTGTGTCATTGGATGAACAATTAGGTGATTTTCGTCCTCCCTAGGCTAATTCTTGTCCAATTAGGGTTTCTAACCAATCTTGTGCATCCAATAGGTGTTTTTGTGTCATTGGAAGAACAATTAGGTGATTTTCGTCCTCCCTAAGCTAATTCTTGTCCAATTAGGGTTTCTAACCAATCTTGTGCATCCAATAGGTGTTTTTGTGTCATTGGATGAACATTTAGGTCATTTTCGTCCTCCCTAGGCTAATTCTTGTCCAATTAGGGTTTCTAACCAATCTTGTGCATCCAATAGGTGTTTTTGTGTCATTGGATGAACATTTAGGTCATTTTCGTCCTCCCTAGGCTTATGCTTGTCCAATTAGGGTTTCTAACCAATCTTGTGTGTCCAATAGGTGTTTTTGTGTCATTGGAAGAATATTTAGGTCATAATTGTCCTCCCTACACTTAATCTTGTCCAATTAGGGTTTTTAACCAATCTTGTGCATCCAATAGGTGTTTTGTGTCATTGGATGAACATTTAGGTCATTTTCGTCCTTCCTAAACTTAATCTTGTCCAATTAGGGTTTCTAACCAATCTTGTGCATCCAATAGGTGTTTTTGTGTCATTGGAAGAACAATTAGATGATTTTCGTCCTCCCTAAGCTAATTCTTGTCCAATTAGGGTTTCTAACCAATCTTTTGCATCCAATAGGTGTTTTGTGTCATTGGATGAATATTTAGGTCATTTTCGTCCTCCCTACACTTAATCTTGTCCAATTAGGGTTTCTAACCAATCTTGTGCATCCAATAGGTGTTTTTGTGTCATTGGATGAACATTTAGGTGATTTTCGTCCTCCCTAGGCTTATGCTTGTCGAGTTAGGGTTTCTAACCAATCTTGTGCATCCAATAGGTGTTTTTGTGTCATTGGATGAACAATTAGGTGATTTTCGTCCTCCCTAGGCTAATTCTTGTCCAATTAGGGTTTCTAACCAATCTTGTGCATCCAATAGGTGTTTTGTGTCATTGGATGAACATTTAGGTCATTTTCGTCCTCGCTAAACTTATTCTTGTCCAATTAGGGTTTCTAACCAATCTTTTGCATCCAATAGGTGTTGTGTCATTGGATGAATATTTATGTCATTTTCGTCCTCCCTACACTTAATCTTGTCCAATTAGGGTTTCTAACCAATCTTGTGCGTCCAATAGTTGTTTTTGTGTCATTGGATGAACATTTAGGTCATTTTCGTCCTCCCTAGGCTTATGGTTGTCCAATTAGGGTTTCTAACCAATCTTGTGCATCCAATAGGTGTTTTTGTGTCATTGGATGAACATTTAGGTCATTTTCGTCCTCCCTAGGCTTATGCTTGTCCAATTAGGGTTTCTAACCAATCTTATGCATCCAATAGGTGTTTTTGTGTCATTGGATGAACAATTTGTCATTTTGGTCCACCCTAGGTTAATTCTTGTCCAATTAGGGTTTTTAACCAATCTTGTGCATCCAATAGGTGTTTTGTGTCATTGGATGAACATTTAGGTCATTTTCGTCCTCCCTAGGCTTATGGTTGTCCAATTAGGGTTTCTAACCAATCTTGTGCATCCAATAGGTGTTCTGGTGTCATTGGATGAACAATTAGGTCATTTTCATCCTCGCTAAACTTAATCTTGTCCAATTAGGGTTTCTAACCAATCTTGTGCATCCAATAGGTGTTTTTGTGTCATTGGATGAACATTTAGGTCATTTTCGTCCTCCCTAGGCTTATGCTTGTCCAATTAGGGTTTCTAACCACTCTTGTGCATCCAATAGATGTTTTTGTGTCATTGGATGAACAATTAGGTTATTTTCGTCCAACCTAGGCTAATTCTTGTCCAATTAGGGTTTCTAACCAATCTTGTGCATCCAATTGGTGTTTTGTGTCATTGGATGAACAATTAGGTCATTTTCGTCCTCCCGAGGTTAATTCTTGTCCAATTAGGGTTTTTAACCAATCTTGTGCATCCAATAGGTGTTTTGTGTCATTGGATGAACATTTAGGTCATTTTCGTCTTCCCTAAACTTAATCTTGTCCTATTAGGGTTTCTAACCAATCTTATGAATCCAATAGGTGTTTTTGTGTCATTGGATGAACAATTAGGTCATTTTCGTCCACCCTAGGCTAATTCTTGTCCAATTAGGGTTTCTAACCAATCTTGTGCATCCAATTGGTCTTTTGTGTCATTGGATGAACAATTAGGTCATTTTCGTCCTCCCTAGGCTAATTCTTGTCCAACTAGGGTTTTTGTGTCATTGGATGAACATTTAGGTCATGTTCGTCCTCCCTAGGCTTATTCTTGTCCAATTAGGATTTCTAACCAATCTTGTGCATCCAATAGGTGTTTTTGTGTCATTGGATGAACATTTAGGTCATTTTCGTCCTCCCTAGGCTTATTCTTGTCCAATTAGGGTTTCTAGCCAATCTTGTGCATCCAATAGGCGTTTTTGTGTCATTGGATGAACATTTAGGTCATTTTCGTCCTCCCTAAACTTAATCTTGTCCAATTAGGATTTCTAACCAATCTTGTGCATCCAATAGGTGTTTTTGTGTCATTGGATGAACATTTAGGTCATTTTCGTCCTCCCTAGGCTTATGCTTGTCCAATTAGGGTTTCTATCCAATCTTGTGCATCCAATAGGTGTTTTTGTGTCATTGGATGAACAATTAGGTCATTTTCGTCCACCCTAGGCTAATTCTTGTCCAATTAGGGTTTCTAACCAATCTTGTGCATCCAATTGGTCTTTTGTGTCATTGGATGAACAATTAGGTCATTTTCGTCCTCCCTAGGCTAATTCTTGTCCAATTAGGGTTTTTAACCAATCTTGTGCATCCAATAGGTGTTTTGTGTCATTGGATGAACATTTAGGTTATTTTCGTCCTCCCTACACTTAATCTTGTTCAATTAGGGTTTCTAACCAATCTTGTGCATCCGATAGGTGTTTTTGTGTCATTGGATGAACATTTAGGTCATTTTCGTCCTCCCTACACTTAATCTTGTCCAATTAGGGTTTTTAACCAATCTTGTTCATTCAATAGGTGTGTTGTGTCATTGGATAAATATTTAGGTCATTTTCGTCCTCCCTAAACTTAATCTTGTCCAATTAGGGTTTTTAACCAATCTTGTTCATCCAATAGGTGTTTTGTGTCATTGGATGAACATTTAGGTCATTTTCGTCCTCCCTAAACTTAATCTTGTCCAATTAGGGTTTTTAAGCAATCTTGTGCATCCAATAGGTGTTTTGTGTTATTGGATGAACATTTATGTCATTTTCGTCGTCCCTACACTTAATCTTGTCCAATTAGGGTTTTTAAGCAATCTTGTGCATCCAATAGGTGTTTTGTGTCATTGGATGAACATTTAGGTCATTTTCGTCCTCCCTACACTTTATCTTGTTCAATTAGGGTTTCTGACCAATCTTGTGCATCCGACAGGTGTTTTTGTGTCATTGGATGAACAATTAGGTCATTTTCGTCCTCCCTAGGCTAATTCTTGTCCAATTAGGGTTTTTAACCAATCTTGTGCATCCAATAGGTGTTTTGTGTCATTGGATGAACACTTAGGTCATTTCCGTCCTCCCTACACTTTATCTTGTCCAATTAGGGTTTCTAACCAATCTAGTGCATCCAATTGGTGTTTTTGTGTCATTGGATGAACAATTAGGTCATTTTCGTCCTCCCTATGATAATTCTTGTCCAATTAGGGTTTTTAACCAATCTTGTGCATCCAATAGGTGTTTTGTGTCATTGGATGAACATTTAGGTCATTTTCGTCCTCCTTAGGCTAATTCTTATCCAATTAGGGTTTTTAACCAATCTTGTGCATCCAATAGGTGTTTTGTGTCATTGGATGAACATTTAGGTCATTTTCGTCGTCCCTAAACTTAATCTTGTCCAATTAGGGTTTTTAACCAATCTTGTGCATCCAATAGGTGTTTTGTGTCATTGGATGAACATTTAGGTCATTTTCGTCCTCCTTATGCTAATTCTTATCCAATTAGGGTTTTTAACCAATCTTGTGCATCCAATAGGTGTTTTGTGTCATTGGATGAACATTTAGGTCATTTTCGTCCTCCCTACACTTAATCTTGTTCAATTAGGGTTTCTAACCAATCTTGTGCATCCGATAGGTGTTTTTGTGTTATTGGATGAACATTTAGGTCATTTTCGTCCTCCCTACACTTAATCTTGTCCAATTAGGGTTTTTAACCAATCTTTTTCATTCAATAGGTGTGTTGTGTCATTGGATGAATATTTATGTCATTTTCGTCCTCCCTAAACTTAATCTTATCCAATTACGGTTTTTAACCAATCTTGTGCATCCAATAGGTGTTTTGTGTCATTGGATGATCATTTAGGTCATTTTCGTCCTCCCTACACTTAATCTTGTTCAATTAGGGTTTCTAACCAATCTTGTGCATCCGATAGGTGTTTTTGTGTCATTGGATAAACATTTAGGTCATTTTCTTCCTCCCTACACTTAATCTTGTCCAATTAGGGTTTTTAACCAATCTTGTGCATCCAATAGGTGTTTTGTGTCATTGGATGAACACTTAAGTCATTTCCGTCCTCCCTACACTTTATCTTGTCCAATTAGGGTTTCTAACCAATCTAGTGCATCCAATTGGTGTTTTTGTGTCATTGGATGAACAATTAGGTCATTTTCGTCCTCCCTATGATAATTCTTGTCCAATTAGGGTTTTTAACCAATCTTGTGCATCCAATAGGTGTTTTGTGTCATTGGATGAACATTTAGGTCATTTTCGTCCTCCTTAGGCTAATTCTTGTCCAATTAGGGTTTCTAACCAATCTTGTGCATCCAATAAGTGTTTTTGTGTCATTGGATGAACATTTAGGTCATTTTCGTCCTCCCTAGGCTTATGCTCGTCCAATTAGGGTTTCTAACCAATCTTGTGCATCCAATAGGTGTCTTTGTGTCATTGGATGAACAATTTGTCATTTTCGTCCACCCTAGGCTAATTCTTGTCCAATTAGGGTTTTTAACCAATCTTGTGCATCCAATAGGTGTTTTGTGTCATTGGATGAACATTTAGGTCATTTTCGTCCTTCCTAAACTTAATCTTGTCCAATTAGGGTTTCTAACCAATCTTGTGCATCCAATAGGTGTTTTTGTGTCATTGGAAGAACAATTAGGTGATATTCGTCCTCCCTAAGCTAATTCTTGTCCAATTAGGGTTTCTAACCAATCTTTTGCATCCAATAGGTGTTTTGTGTCATTGGATGAATATTTAGGTCATTTTCGTCCTCCCGACACTTAATCTTGTCCAATTAGGGTTTCTAACCAATCTTGTGCATCCAATAGGTGTTTTTGTGTCATTGGATGAACAATTAGGTGATTTTCGTCCTCCCTAGGCTAATTCTTGTCCAATTAGGGTTTCTAACCAATCTTGTGCATCCAATAGGTGTTTTGTGTCATTGGATGAACATTTAGGTCATTTTCGTCCTCGCTAAACTTATTCTTGTCGAATTAGGGTTTCTAACCAATCTTTTGCATCCAATAGGTGTTGTGTCATTGGATGAATATTTATGTCATTTTCGTCCTCCCTACACTTAATCTTGTCCAATTAGGGTTTCTAACCAATCTTATGCGTCCAATAGTTGTTTTTGTGTCATTGGATGAACATTTAGGTCATTTTCGTCCTCCCTAGGCTTATGGTTGTCCAATTAGGGTTTCTAACCAATCTTGTGCATCCAATAGGTGTTCTGGTGTCATTGGATGAACAATTAGGTCATTTTCATCCTCGCTAAACTTAATCTTGTCCAATTAGGGTTTCTAACCAATCTTGTGCATCCAATAGGTGTTTTTGTGTCATTGGATGAACATTTAGGTCATTTTCGCCCTCCCTAGGCTTATGCTTGTCCAATTAGGGTTTCTAACCAATCTTATGCATCCAATAGGTGTTTTTGTGTCATTGGATGAACAATTTGTCATTTTGGTCCACCCTAGGTTAATTCTTGTCCAATTAGGGTTTTTAACCAATCTTGTGCATCCAATAGGTGTTTTGTGTCATTGGATGAACATTTAGGTCATTTTCGTCCTCCCTAGGCTAATTCTTGTCCAATTAGGGTTGCTAACCAATCGTGTGCATCCAATAGGTGTTTTTGTGTCATTGGATGAACATTTAGGTCATTTTCGTCCTCCCTAGGCTTATGCTCGTCCAATTAGGGTTTCTAACCAATCTTGTGCATCCAATAGGTGTCTTTGTGTCATTGGATGAACAATTTGACATTTTCGTCCACCCTAGGCTAATTCTTGTCCAATTAGGGTTTTTAACCAATCATGTGCATCCAATAGGTGTTTTGTGTCATTGGATGAACAATTTGGTCATTTTCGTCCTCCCTAGGCTTTTACTTGTCAAATTAGGGTTTCTAACCAATCTTGTGCGTCCAATAGGTGTTTTTGTGTCATTGGAAGAATATTTAGGTCATAATTGTCCTCCCTACACTTAATCTTGTCCAATTAGGGTTTTTAACCAATCTTGTGCATCCAATAGGTGTTTTGTGTCATTGGATGAACATTTAGGTCATTTTCGTCCTTCCTAAACTTAATCTTGTCCAATTAGGGTTTCTAACCAATCTTGTGCATCCAATAGGTGTTTTTGTGTCATTGGAAGAACAATTAGGTGATTTTCGTCCTCCCTAAGCTAATTCTTGTCCAATTAGGGTTTCTAACCAATCTTTTGCATCCAATAGGTGTTTTGTGTTATTGGATGAATATTTAGGTCATTTTCGTCCTCCCTACACTTAATCTTGTCCAATTAGGGTTTCTAACCAATCTTGTGCATCCAATAGGTGTTTTTGTGTCATTGGATTAACATTTAGGTCTTTTTCGTCCTCCCTAGGCTTATGCTTGTCGAATTAGGGTTTCTAACCAATCTTGTGCATCCAATAGGTGTTTTTGTGTCATTGGATGAACAATTAGGTGATTTTCGTCCTCCCTAGGCTAATTCTTGTCCAATTAGGGTTTCTAACCAATCTTGTGCATCCAATAGGTGTTTTGTGTCATTGGATGAACAAGTAGGTCATTTTCGTCCTCCCTAGGCTTATTCTTGTCCAATTAGGGTTTTAAACCAATCTTGTGCATCCAATAGGTGTTTTGTGTCATTGGATGAACATTTAGGTCATTATCGTCCTTCCTAAACTTAATCTTGTCCAATTAGGGTTTCTAAGCTATCTTGTGCAGCCAATAGGTGTTTTTTGTGTCATTGGAAAAACAATTAGGTGATTTTCGTCCTCCCTAAGCTAATTCTTCTCCAATTAGGGTTTATAACCAATCTTCTGCATCCAATAGGTGTTTTTGTGTCATTGGATGAACATTTAGGTCTTTTTCGTCCTCCCTAAACTTAATCTTGTCCAATTAGGGTTTCTAACCAATCTTGTGCATCCAATAGGTGTTTTTGTGTCATTTGATGAATATTTAGGTCATTTTCGTCCTCCCTACACTTAATCCAATTAGGGTTTTTAACCAATCTTGTGCATCCAATAGGTGTTTTTGTGTCATTGGATGAATATTTAGGTCATTTTCGTCCTCCCTACACTTAATCTTGTCCAATTAGGGTTTCTAACCAATCTTGTGTATCCAATAGGTGTTTTTGTTGCATTGGATGAACATTTAGGTCATTTTCGTCCTCCCTAGGCTTATGCTTGTCCAATTAGGGTTTCTAACCAATCTTGTGCGTCCAATAGGTGTTTTTGTGTCATTGGATGAACAATTAGGTCATTTTCGTCCTCCTTAGGCAAATTCTTGTCCAATTAGGGTTTCTAACCAATCTTGTGCATCCAATAGGTGTTTTTGTGTCATTGGATGAACATTTAGGTCATTTTCGTCCTCCCTAGGCTTAAGCTTGTCCAATTAGGGTTTCTAACCAATCTTGTGCATCCAATAGGTGTCTTTGTGTCATTGGATGAACAATTTGTCATTTTCGTCCACCCTAGGCTAATTCTTGTCCAATTAGGGTTTTTAACCAATCTTGTGCATCCAATAGGTGTTTTGTGTCATTGGATGAACAATTAGGTCATTTTTGTCCTCCCTAAGCTAATTCTTGTGCAATTAGGGTTTCTAACCAATCTTTTGCATCAAATAGGTGTTTTGTGTCATTGGATGAATATTTAGGTCATTTTCGTCCTCCCTACACTTAATCTTGTCCAATTAGGGTTTCTAACCAATCTTGTGCATCCAATAGGTGTTTTTGTGTCCTTGGATGAACATTTAGGTCTTTTTCGTCCTCCCTTGGCTTATGCCTGTCGAATTAGGGTTTCTAACCAATCTTGTGCATCCAATAGGTGTTTTTGTGTCATTGGATGAACAATTAGGTGATTTTCGTCCTCCCTAGGCTAATTCTTGTCCAATTAGGGTTTCTAACCAATCTTGTGCATCCAATAGGTGTTTTGTGTCATTGGATGAACAAGTAGGTCATTTTCGTCCTCCCTAGGCTTATTCTTGTCTAATTAGGGTTTTTAACCAATCTTGGGCATCCAATATGTGTTTTGTGGCATTGGATGAACATTTAGGTCATTTTCGTCCTCCCTAAACTTAATCTTGTCCAATTAGGGTTTCTAACCAATCTTGTGTATCCAATAGGTGTTTTTGTGTCATTAGATGAACATTTAGGTCATTTTCGTCCTCCCTAGGCTAATTCTTGTTCAATTAGGGTTTCTAACCAATCTTGTGCATCCAATAGGTGTTTTTGTATCATTGGATGAACAATTAGGTCATTTTCTTCCTCCCTAGGCTAATTCTTGTCCAATTAGGGTTTCTAACCAATCTTGTGCATCCAATAGGTTTTTTGTGTCATTGGATGAACAAGTAGGTCATTTTCGTCCTCCTTAGGCTTATTCTTGTCCAATTAGGGTTTTTAACCAATCTTGTGCATCCAATAGGTGTTTTGTGTCATTGGATGAACATTTAGGTCATTTTCGTCCTCCCTAAACTTAATCTTGTCCAATTAGGGTTTTTAACCAATCTTGTGGATCCAATAGGTGCTTTGTGTCATTGGATGAAGATTTAGGACATTTTCGTCCTCCCTAGCCTAATTCTTATCCAATTAGGGTTTTTAACCAATCTTGTGCATCCAATAGGTATTTTGTGTCATTGGATGAACATTTAGGTCATTTTCGTCCTCCCTACACTTAATCTTGTCCAATTAGGGTTTTTAACCAATCTTGTGCATCCAATAGGTGTTTTGTGTCATTGGATGAACATTTAGGTCATTTTCGTCCTTCCTAAACTTAATCTTGTCCAATTAGGGTTTTTAACCAATCTTGTGCATCCAATAGGTGTTTTTGTGTCATTGGAAGAACAATTAGGTGATTTTCGTCCTCCCTAAGCTAATTCTTGTCCAATTAGGGTTTCTAACCAATCTTTTGCATCCAATAGGTGTTTTGTGTCATTGGATGAATATTTAGGTCCTTTTCGTCCTCCCTACACTTAATCTTGTCCAATTAGGAGTTCTAACCAATCTTGTGCATCCAATAGGTGTTTATGTGTCATTGGATGAACATTTAGGTCTTTTTCGTCCTCCCTAGGCTTATGCTTGTCGAATTAGGGTTTCTAACCAATCTTGTGCATCCAATAGGTGTTTTTGTGTCATTGGATGAACAATTAGGTGATTTTCGTCCTCCCTAGGCTAATTCTTGTCCAATTAGGGTTTCTAACCAATCTTGTGCATCCAATAGGTGTTTTGTGTCATTCGATGAACAAGTAGGTCATTTTCGTCCTCCCTAGGCTTATTCTTGTCCAATTAGGGTTTTAAACCAATCTTGTGCATCCAATAGGTGTTGTGTCATTGGATGAACATTTAGGTCATTTTCGTCCTCGCTAAACTTAATCTTGTCGAATTAGGGTTTCTAACCAATCTTGTGCCTCCAATAGGTGTTTTTGTTTCATTGGATGAAGATTTAGGTCATTTTCGTCCTCCCTAGGCTTATTCTTGTCCAATTAGTGCTTCTAACCAATCTTGTGCATCCAATAGGTGTTTTTGTGTCATTGGAAGAATGTTTAGGTCATTTTCGTCCTCCCTAGGCTAATTCTTGTCCAATTAGGGTTTCTAACGAATCTTGTGCAACCAATAGGTGTTTTGTGTCATTGGATGAACAAATAGGTCATTTTCGTCCTCCATAGGCTTATTCTTGTCCAATTAGGGTTTTTAACCAATCTTGTGCATCCAATAGGTGTTTTGTGCCATTGGATGAACATTTAGGTCATTTTCGTCCTCGCTAAACTTAATCTTGTCCAATTAGGGTTTCTAACCAATCTTGTGCATCCAATAGGTGTTTTTGTGTCATTGGATGAACATTTAGGTCATTTTCGTCCTCCCTAGGCTTATGCTTGTCCAATTAGGGTTTCTAACCAATCTTGTGCATCCAATAGGTGTCTTTGTGTCATTGGATGAACAATTTGTTATTTTCGTCCACCCTAGGCTAATTCTTGTCCAATTAGGGTTTTTAACCAATCTTGTGCATCCAATAGGTGTTTTGTGTCATTGGATGAACATTTAGGTCATTTTCGTCCTCGCTAAACTTAATCTTGTCCAATTAGGGTTTCTAACCAATCTTGTGCATCCAATAGGTGTTTTTGTGTCATTGGATGAACATTTAGGTCATTTTCGTCCTCCCTAGGCTTATGCTTGTCCAATTAGGGTTTCTAACCAATCTTGTGCATCCAATAGGTGTCTTTGTGTCATTGGATGAACAATTTGTCATTTTCGTCCACCCTAGGCTAATTCTTGTCCAATTAGGGTTTTTAACCAATCTTGTGCATCCAATAGGTGTTTTGTGTCATTCGATGAACAATTAGGTCATTTTCGTCCTCCCTAGGCTTATACTTGTCAAATTAGGGTTTCTAACCAATCTTGTGCGTCCAATAGGTGTTTTTGTGTCATTGGAAGAATATTTAGGTCATAATCGTCCTCCCTACACTTAATCTTGTCCAATTAGTGTTTTTAACCAATCTTTTGCATCCAATAGGTGTTTTGTGTCATTGGATGAATATTTATGTCATTTTCGTCCTCCCTACACTTAATCTTGTCCAATTAGGGTTTCTAACCAATCTTGTGCGTCCAATAGGTGTTTTTGTGTCATTGGATGAACATTTAGGTCATTTTCGTCCTCCCTAGGCTTATGGTTGTCCAATTAGGGTTTCTAACCAATCTTGTGCATCCAATAGGTGTTTTGGTGTCATTGGATGAACAATTAGGTCATTTTCGTCCTTCCTAAACTTAATCTTGTCCAATTAGGGTTTCTAACCAATCTTGTGCATCCAATAGGTGTTTTTGTGTCATTGGAAGAACAATTAGGTGATTTTCGTCCTCCCTAAGCTAATTCTTGTCCAATTAGGGTTTCTAACCAATGTTGTGCATCCAATAGGTGTTTTTGTGTCATTGGATGAACATTTAGGTCATTTTCGTCCTCGCTAAACTTAATCTTGTCCAATTAGGATTTCTAACCAATCTTTTGCATCCAATAGGTGTTTTGTGTCATTGGAAGAATAATTAGGTCATAATCGTCCTCCCTACACTTAATCTTGTCCAATTAGTGTTTTTATCCAATCTTGTGCATCCAATAGGTGTTTTGTGTCATTGGATGAACATTTAGGTCATTTTCGTCCTTCATAAACTTAATCTTGTCCAATTAGGGTTTCTAAGCAATCTTGTGCATCCAATAGGTGTTTTTGTGTCATTGGAAGAACAATTAGGTGATTTTCGTCCTCCCTAAGCTTATTCTTGTCCAATTAGGGTTTTTAACCAATCTTGTGCATCCAATAGGTGTTTTTGTGTCATTGGATGAACATTTAGGTCATTTTCGTCCTCCCTAGGCTAATTCTTGTCCAATTAGGGTTTCTAACCAATCTTGTGCATCCAATAGGTGTTTTTGTGTCATTGGATGAACATTTAGGTCATTTTCGTCCTACCTAGGCTTATGCTCGTCCAATTAGGGTTTTTAACCAATCTTGTGCATCCAATAGGTATCTTTGTGTCATTGGATGAACAATTTGTCATTTTCGTCCACCCTAGGCTAATTCTTGTCCAATTAGGGTTTTTAACCAATCTTGTGCATCCAATAGGTGTTTTTGTGTCATTGGATGAACATTTAGGTCATTTTCGTCCTCCCTAGGCTAATTCTTGTCCAATTAGGGTTTCTAACCAATCTTGTGCATCCAATAGGTGTTTTTGTGTCATTGGATGAACATTTAGGTCATTTTCGTCCTCCCTAGGCTTATGCTCGTCCAATTAGGGTTTCTAACCAATCTTGTGCATCCAATAGGTGTCTTTGTGTCATTGGATGAACAATTTGTCATTTTGGTCCACCCTAGGCTAATTCTTGTCCAATTAGGGTTTTTAACCAATCTTGTGCATCCAATAGGTGTTTTGTGTTATTGGATGAACAATTTGGTCATTTTCGTCCTCCCTAGGCTTTTACTTGTCAAATTAGGGTTTCTAACCAATCTTGTGCGTCCAATAGGTGTTTTTGTGTCATTGGAAGAATATTTAGGTCATAATTGTCCTCCCTACACTTTATCTTGTCCAATTAGGGTTTTTAACCAATCTTGTGCATCCAATAGGTGTTTTGTGTCATTGGATGAACATTTAGGTCATTTTCGTCCTTCCTAAACTTAATCTTGTCCAATTAGGGTTTCTAACCAATCTTGTGCATCCAATAGGTGTTTTTGTGTCATTGGAAGAACAATTAGGTGATTTTCGTCCTCCCTAAGCTAATTCTTGTCTAATTAGGGTTTCTAACCAATCTTTTGCATCCAATAGGTGTTTTGTGTCATTGGATGAATATTTAGGTCATTTTTGGTTTCCCTACACTTAATCTTGTCCAATTAGGGTTTCTAACCAATCTTGTGCATCCAATAGGTGTTTTTGTGTCATTGGATGAACATTTAGGTCTTTTTCGTCCTCCCTAGGCTTATGCTTGTCGAATTAGGGTTTCTAACCAATCTTGTGCATCCAATAGGTGTTTTTGTGTCATTGGATGAACAATTAGGTGATTTTCGTCCTCCCTAGGCTAATTCTTGTCCAATTAGGGTTTCTAACCAATCTTGTGCATCCAATAGGTGTTTTGTGTCATTCGATGAACAAGTAGGTCATTTTCGTCCTCCCTAGG
The DNA here is from genome assembly GCA_037974835.1 of Cicer judaicum. Taxonomy (NCBI): domain Eukaryota; kingdom Viridiplantae; phylum Streptophyta; class Magnoliopsida; order Fabales; family Fabaceae; genus Cicer; species Cicer judaicum. The sequence goes on along the minus strand of JBBPBS010000510.1, from coordinate 539,108 downwards.
CTTATTCTTGTCCAATTAGTGTTTGAAACCAATCTTGTGCATCCAATAGGTGTTTTGTGTCATTGGATGAACATTTAGGTCATTTTCGTCCTCGCTAAACTTAATCTTGTCGAATTAGGGTTTCTAACCAATCTTGTGCATCCAATAGGTGTTTTTGTGTCATTGGATGAACATTTAGGTCATTTTCGTCCTCCCTAGGCTTATTCTTGTCCAATTAGGGTTTTTAACCAATCTTGTGCATCCAATAGGTGTTTTGTGTCATTGGATGAACATTTAGGTCATTTTCGTCCCCCCTAAACTTAATCTTGTCCAATTAGGGTTTCTAACCAATCTTGTGCATCCAATTGGTCTTTTGTGTCATTGGATGAACAATTAGGTCATTTTCGTCCTCCCTAGGCTAATTCTTGTCCAATTAGGGTTTTTAACCAATCTTATGCATCCAATAGGTGTTTTGTGTCATTGGATGAACATTTAGGTCATTTTCGTCCTCCCTAAACTTAATCTTGTCCAATTAGGGTTTCTAACCAATCTTGTGGATCCAATAGGTGTTTTTGTGTCATTGGATGAACATTTAGGTCATGTTCGTCCTCCCTGGGCTAATTCTTGTCCAATTAGGGTTTCCAACCAATCTTGTGCATCCAATAGGTGTTTTGTGTCATTGGATGAACAAGTAGGTCATTTTCGTCCTCCCTAGGCTTATTCTTGTCCAATTAGGGTTTTTAACCAATCTTGTGCATCCAATAGGTGTTTTGTGTCATTGGATGAACATTTGTCATTTTCGTCCTCGCTAAACTTAATCTTGTCCAATTAGGGTTTCTAACCAATCTTGTGCATCCAATAGGTGTTTTTGTGTCATTGGATGAACATTTAGGTCATTTTCGTCCTCCCTAGGCTTATGCTTGTCCAATTAGGGTTTCTAACCAATCTTGTGCATCCAATAGGTGTTTCTGTGTCATTGGATGAACAATTAGGTCATTTTGGCCCTCCCTGGGCTAATTCTTGTCCAATTAGGGATTCTAACCAATCTTGTGCATCCAATAGGTGTTTTGTGTCATTGGATGAACAAGTAGGTCATTTTCGTCCTCCCTAGGCTTATTCTTGTCCAATTAGGGTTTTTAACCAATCTTGTGCATCCAATAGGTGTTTTGTGTCATTGGATGAACATTTAGGTCTTTTTCGTCCTCCCTAAACTTAATCTTTTCCAATTAGGGTTTCTAACCAATCTTGTGCATCCAATAGGTGTTTTTGTGTCATTGGATGAACATTTAGGTCATTTTCGTCCTCCCTAGGCTTAGGCTTGTCCAATTAGGGTTTCTAACCAATCTTGTGCATCCAATAGGTGTTTTGTGTCATTGGATGAACAAGTAGGTCATTTTAGTCCTCCCTAGGCTTATTCTTGTCCAATTAGGGTTTTAAACCAATCTTGTGCATCCAATAGGTGTTTTTGTGTCATTGGATGAACATTTAGGTCATTTTCGTCCTCCCAAGGCTAATTCTTGTCCAATTAGGATTTTTAACCAATCTTGTGCATCCAATAGGTGTTTTGTGTCATTGGATGAACAAGTAGGTCATTTTCGTCCTCCCTAGGCTTATTCTTGTCCAATTAGGGTTTTTAACCAATCTTGTGCATCCAATAGGTGTTTTGTGTCATTGGATGAACAATTAGGTCATTTTCGTCCTCCCTAGGCTTATTCTTGTCCAATTAGGGTTTCTAACCAATCTATTGCATCCAATAGGTGTTTTGTGTCATTGGATGAACAAGTAGGTCATTTTCGTCCTCCCTAGGCTTATTCTTGTCCAATTAGGGTTTTAAACCAATCTTGTGCATCCAATAGGTGTTTTGTGTCATTGGATGAACATTTAGGTCATTTTCGTCCTCGCTAAACTTAATCTTGTCCAATTAGGGTTTCTAACCAATCTTGTGCATCCAATAGGTGTTTTTGTGTCATTGGATGAACATTTAGGTCATTTTCGTCCTCCCTAGGCTTATGCTTGTCCAATTAGGGTTTCTAACCAATCTTGTCCATCCAATAGGTGTCTTTGTGTCATTGGATGAACAATTTGTTATTTTCGTCCACCCTAGGCTAATTCTTGTCCAATTAGGGTTTTTAACCAATCTTGTGCATCCAATAGGTGTTTTGTGTCATTGGATGAACATTTAGGTCATTTTCGTCCTCGCTAAACTTAATCTTGTCCAATTAGGGTTTCTAACCAATCTTGTGCATCCAATAGGTGTTTTTGTGTCATTGGATGAACATTTAGGTCATTTTCGTCCTCCCTAGGCTTATGCTTGTCCAATTAGGGTTTCTAACCAATCTTGTGCATCCAATAGGTGTTTTTGTGTCATTGGAAGAATATTTAGGTCATTATCGTCCTCCCTACACTTAATCTTGTCCAATTAGGGTTTTTAACCAATCTTGTGCATCCAATAGGTGTTTTGTGTCATTGGATGAACATTTAGGTCATTTTCGTCCTTCCTAAACTTAATCTTGTCCAATTAGGGTTTTTAACCAATCTTGTGCATCCAATAGGTGTTTTTGTGTTATTGGAAGAACAATTAGGTGATTTTCGTCCTCCCTAAGCTAATTCTTGTCCAATTAGGGTTTCTAACCAATCTTTTGCATCCAATAGGTGTTTTGTGTCATTGGATGAATATTTAGGTCATTTTCGTCCTCCCTACACTTAATCTTGTCCAATTAGGGTTTTTAACCAATCTCGTGCATCCAATAGGTGTTTTGTGTCATTGGATGAACAATTAGGTCATTTTCGTCCTCCCTAGGCTTATTCTTGTCCAATTAGGGTTTTTAACCAATCTTGTGCATCCAATAGGTGTTTTGTGTCATTGGATGAACATTTAGGTTATTTTCGTCCTCGCTAAACTTAATCTTAGTCCAATTAGGGTTTCTAACCAATCTTGTGCATCCAATAGGTGTTTTTGTGTCATTGGATGAACAATTAGGTCATTTTCGTCCACCCTAGGCTAATTCTTGTCCAATTAGGGTTTTTAACCAATCTTGTGCATCCAATAGGTGTTTTGTGTCATTGGATGAACAATTAGGTCATTTTCGTCGTCCCTAGGCTTATTCTTGTCAAATTAGGGTTTCTAACCAATCTTGTGCCTCCAATAGGTGTTTTTGTGTCATTGGAAGAATATTTAGGTCATAATCGTCCTCCCTACACTTAATCTTGTCCAATTAGGGTTTTTAACCAATCTTGTGCATCCAATAGGTGTTTTGTGTCATTGGATGAACAATTAGGTCATTTTCGTCCTCCCTAGGCTTATTCTTGTCAAATTAGGGTTTCTAACCAATCTTGTGCATCCAATAGGTGTTTTTGTGTCATTGGAAGAATATTTAAGTCATAATCGTCCTGCCTACACTTAATCTTGTCCAATTAGGGTTTTTAACCAATCTTGTGCATCCAATAGGTGTTTTGTGTCATTGGATGAACATTTAGGTCATTTTCGTCCATCCTAAACTTAATCTTGTCCAATTAGGGTTTCTAACCAATCTTGTGCATCCAATAGGTGTTTTTGTGTCATTGGAAGAACAATTAGGTGATTTTCGTCCTCCCTAAGCTAATTCTTGTCCAATTAGGGTTTCTAACCAATCTTTTGCATCCAATAGGTGTTTTGTGTCATTGGATGAATATTTAGGTCCTTTTCGTCCTCCCTACACTTAATCTTGTCCAATTAGGAGTTCTAACCAATCTTGTGCATCCAATAGGTGTTTATGTGTCATTGGATGAACATTTAGGTCTTTTTCGTCCTCCCTAGGCTTATGCTTGTCGAATTAGGGTTTCTAACCAATCTTGTGCATCCAATAGGTGTTTTTGTGTCATTGGATGAACAATTAGGTGATTTTCGTCCTCCCTAGGCTAATTCTTGTCCAATTAGGGTTTCTAACCAATCTTGTGCATCCAATAGGTGTTTTGTGTCATTCGATGAACAAGTAGGTCATTTTCGTCCTCCCTAGGCTTATTCTTGTCCAATTAGTGTTTGAAACCAATCTTGTGCATCCAATAGGTGTTTTGTGTCATTAGATGAACATTTAGGTCATTTTCGTCCTCGCTAAACTTAATCTTGTCGAATTAGGGTTTCTAACCAATCTTGTGCATCCAATAGGTATTTTTGTGTCATTGGATGAACATTTAGGTCATTTTCGTCCTCCCTAGGCTTATGGTTGTCCAATTAGGGTTTCTAACCAATCTTGTGCATCCAATAGGTGTTTTGTCTCATTGCATGATTAATTAGGTCATTTTCGTCCTCCCTAGGCTTATTCTTGTCCAATTAATGCTTCTAACCAATCTTGTGCATCCAATAGGTGTTTTTGTATCATTGGATGAACAATTAGGTTATTTTCGTCCACCCTAGGCTAATTCTTGTCCAATTAGGGTTTCTAACGAATCTTGTGCATCCAATAGGTGTTTTGTGTCATTGGATGAACAAGTAGGTCATTTTCGTCCTCCCTAGGCTTATTCTTGTCCAATTAGGGTTTTTAACCAATCTTGTGCATCCAATAGGTGTTTTTGTGTCATTGGAAGAATGTTTAGGTCATTTTCGTCCTCCGTAGGCTAATTCTTGTCCAATTAGGGTTTCTAACGAATCTTGTGCAACCAATAGGTGTTTTGTGTCATTAGATGAACAAGTAGGTCATTTTCTTCCTCCATAGGCTTATTCTTGTCCAATTAGGGTTTTTAACCAATCTTGTGCATTCAATAGGTGTTTTGTGTCATTGGATGAACATTTAGGTCATTTTCGTCCTCGCTAAACTTAATCTTATCCAATTAGGGTTTCTAACCAATCTTGTGCATCCAATAGGTGTTTTTGTGTCATTGGATGAACATTTAGGTCATTTTCGTCCTCCCTAGGCTTATGCTTGTCCAATTAGGGTTTCTAACCAATCTTGTGCATCCAATAGGTGTCTTTGTGTCACTGGATGAACAATTTGTTATTTTCGTCCACCCTAGGCTAATTCTTGTCCAATTAGGGTTTTTAACCAATCTTGTGCATCCAATAGGTGTTTTGTGTCATTAGATGAACATTTAGGTCATTTTCGTCCTCGCTAAACTTAATCTTGTCCAATTAGGGTTTCTAACCAATCTTGTGCATCCAATAGGTGTTTTTGTGTCATTGGATGAACATTTAGGTCATTTTCGTCCTCCCTAGGCTTATGCTTGTCCAATTAGGGTTTCTAACCAATCTTGTGCATCCAATAGGTGTCTTTGTGTCATTGGATGTACAATTTGTCATTTTCGTCCACCCTAGGCTAATTCTTTTCCAATTAGGGTTTTTAACCAATCTTGTGTCATCCAATAGGTGTTTTGTGTCATTGGATGAACAATTAGGTCATTTTCGTCCTCCCTAGGCTTATACTTGTCAAATTAGGGTTTCTAACCAATCTTGTGCGTCCAATAGGTGTTTTTGTGTCATTGGAAGAATATTTAGGTCATAATCGTCCTCCCTACACTTAATCTTGTCCAATTAGGGTTTTTAACCAATCTTGTGCATCCAATAGGTGTTTTGTGTCATTGGATGAACATTTAGGTCATTTTCGTCCTTCCTAAACTTAATCTTGTCCAATTAGGGTTTCTAACCAATCTTGTGCATCCAATAGGTGTTTTTGTGTCATTGGAAGAACAATTAGGTGATTTTCGTCCTCCCTAAGCTAATTCTTGTCCAATTAGAGTTTCTAACCAATCTTTTGCATCCAATAGGTGTTTTGTGTCATTGGATGAAAATTTAGGTCATTTTCGTCCTCCCTACACTTAATCTTGTCCAATTAGGGTTTCTAACCAATCTTGTGCATCCAATAGGTGTTTTTGTGTCATTGGATGAACATTTAGGTCTTTTTCGTCCTCCCTAAACTTAATCTTGTCCAATTACGGTTTCTAACCAATTTTGTGTATCCAATAGGTGTTTTTGTGTCATTGGATGAATAATTAGGTCATTTTCGTCCTCCCTAGGCTAATTCTTGTCCAATTAGGGTTGCTAACCAATCTTGTGCATGCAATAGGTGTTTTGTGTCATTGGATGAACAAGTAGGTCATTTTCGTCCTCCCTAGGCTTATTCTGGTCCAATTAGGGTTTTTAACCAATCTTGTGCATCCAATAGGTGTTTTGTGTCATTGGATGAACATTTACGTCATTTTCGTCCTCGCTAAACTTAATCTTGTCCAATTAGGGTTTCTAACCAATCTTGTGCATCCAATAGGTGTTTTTGTGTCATTGGATGAACATTTAGGCCATTTTCGTCCTCCCTAGGCTTATGCTTGTCCAATTAGGGTTTCTAACCAATCTTGTGCATCCAATAGGTGTTTTTGTGTCATTGGATGAACATTTAGGTCTTTTTCGTCCTCCCTAAACTTAATCTTGTCTAATTACGGTTTCTAACCAATCTTGTGTATCCAATAGGTGTTTTTGTGTCATTGGATGAATAATTAGGTCATTTTCGTCCTCCCTAGGCTAATTCTTGTCCAATTAGGGTTTCTAACCAATCTTGTGCATCCAATATGTGTTTTTGTGTCGTTGGAAGAACAAGTAGGTGATTTTCGTCCTCCCTAAGCTAATTCTTGTCCAATTAGGGTTTCTAACCAATCTTTTGCATCCAATAGGTGTTTTGTGTCATTGGATGAATATTTAGGTCATTTTCGTCCTCCCTACACTTAATCTTGTCCAATTAAGGTTTCTAACCAATCTTGTGCATCCAATAGGTGTTTTTGTGTCATTGGATGAACATTTAGGTCTTTTTCGTCCTCCCTAAACTTAATCTTGTCCAATTACGGTTTCTAACCAATCTTGTGTATCCCATAGGTGTTTTTGTGTCATTGGATGAATAATTAGGTCATTTTCGTCCTCCCTAGGCTAATTCTTGTCCAATTAGGGTTTCTAACCAATCTTGTGCATCCAATAGGTGTTTTGTGTCATTGGATGAACAATTAGGTCATTTTCGTCCTCCCTAGGCTTATTCTTGTCTAATTAGGGTTTTTAACCAATCTTGGGCATCCAATATGTGTTTTGTGGCATTGGATGAACATTTAGGTCATTTTCGTCCTCCCTAAACTTAATCTTGTCCAATTAGGGTTTCTAACCAATCTTGTGCATCCAATAGGTGTTTTTGTGTCATTGGATGAACATTTAGGTCATTTTCGTCCTCCCTAGGCTTATGCTTGTCCAATTAGGGTTTCTAACCAATCTTGTGCATCCAATAGGTGTTTTGTGTAATTGGATGAACATTTAGGTCATTTTCGTCCTCCCTAAACTTAATCTTGTCCAATTAGGGTTTCTAACCAATCTTGTGCATCGAATTGGTGTTTTGTGTCATTGGATGAACAATTAGGTCATTTTCTTCCTCCCGAGGCTAATTCTTGTCCAATTAGGATTTCTAACCAATCTTGTGCATCCAATAGGTGTTTTTGTGTCATTGGATGAACATTTAGGTCATTTTTTTCCTCCCTAGGCTTATGCTTGTCCAATTAGGGTTTCTAACCAATCTTGTGCATCCAATAGGTGTTTTTGTGTCATTGGATGAACATTTAGGTCATTTTCGTCCTCCCTAGGCTTATTCTTGTCCAATTAGGGTTTCTAACCAATCTTGTGCATCCAATAGGTATTTTTGTGTCATTGGATGAACATTTAGGTCATTTTCGTCCTCCCTAGGCTTATGGTTGTCCAATTAGGGTTTCTAACCAATCTTGTGCATCCAATAGGTGTTTTGTCTCATTGCATGATTAATTAGGTCATTTTCGTCCTCCCTAGGCTTATTCTTGTCCAATTAATGCTTCTAACCAATCTTGTGCATCCAATAGGTGTTTTTGTGTCATTGGATGAACAATTAGGTTATTTTCGTCCACCCTAGGCTAATTCTTGTCCAATTAGGGTTTCTAACGAATCTTGTGCATCCAATAGGTGTTTTGTGTCATTGGATGAACAAGTAGGTCATTTTCGTCCTCCATAGGCTTATTCTTGTCCAATTAGGGTTTTTAACGAATCTTGTGCATTCAATAGGTGTTTTGTGTCATTGGATGAACATTTAGGTCATTTTCGTCCTCCCTAGGCTTATGGTTGTCCAATTAGGGTTTCTAACCAATCTTGTGCATCCAATAGGTGTTTTGTCTCATTGCATGATTAATTAGGTCATTTTCGTCCTCCCTAGGCTTATTCTTGTCCAATTAATGCTTCTAACCAATCTTGTGCATCCAATAGGTGTTTTTGTATCATTGGATGAACAATTAGGTTATTTTCGTCCACCCTAGGCTAATTCTTGTCCAATTAGGGTTTCTAACGAATCTTGTGCATCCAATAGGTGTTTTGTGTCATTGGATGAACAAGTAGGTCATTTTCGTCCTCCCTAGGCTTATTCTTGTCCAATTAGGGTTTTTAACCAATCTTGTGCATCCAATAGGTGTTTTGTGTCATTGGATGAACATTTAGGTCATTTTCGTCCTTCCTAAACTTAATCTTGTCCAATTAGGGTTTCTAACCAATCTTGTGCATCAAATAGGTGTTTTTGTGTCATTGGAAGAACAATTAGGTGATTTTCGTCCTCCCTAAGCTAATTCTTGTCCAATTAGGGTTTCTAACCAATGTTGTGCATCCAATAGGTGTTTTTGTGTCATTGGATGAACATTTAGGTCATTTTCGTCCTCGCTAAACTTAATCTTGTCCAATTAGGATTTCTAACCAATCTTTTGCATCCAATAGGTGTTTTGTGTCATTGGAAGAATAATTAGGTCATAATCGTCCTCCCTACACTTAATCTTGTCCAATTAGTGTTTTTATCCAATCTTGTGCATCCAATAGGTGTTTTGTGTCATTGGATGAACATTTAGGTCATTTTCGTCCTTCATAAACTTAATCTTGTCCAATTAGGGTTTCTAAGCAATCTTGTGCATCCAATAGGTGTTTTTGTGTCATTGGAAGAACAATTAGGTGATTTTCGTCCTCCCTAAGCTAATTCTTGTCCAATTAGGGTTTTTAACCAATCTTGTGCATCCAATAGGTGTTTTTGTGTCATTGGATGAACATTTAGGTCATTTTCGTCCTCCCTAGGCTAATTCTTGTCCAATTAGGGTTTCTAACCAATCTTGTGCATCCAATAGGTGTTTTTGTGTCATTGGATGAACATTTAGGTCATTTTCGTCCTACCTAGGCTTATGCTCGTCCAATTAGGGTTTCTAACCAATCTTGTGCATCCAATAGGTGTCTTTGTGTCATTGGATGAACAATTTGTCATTTTCGTCCACCCTAGGCTAATTCTTGTCCAATTAGGGTTTTTAACCAATCTTGTGCATCCAATAGGTGTTTTGTGTCATTGGATGAACAATTTGGTCATTTTCGTCCTCCCTAGGCTTATACTTGTCAAATTAGGGTTTCTAACCAATCTTGTGCGTCCAATAGGTGTTTTTGTGTCATTGGAAGAATAATTAGGTCATAATTGTCCTCCCTACATTTAATCTTGTCCAATTAGGGTTTTTAACCAATCTTGTGCATCCAATAGGGGTTTTGTGTCATTGGATGAACATTTAGGTCATTTTCGTCCTTCCTAAACTTAATCTTGTCCAATTAGGGTTTCTAACCAATCTTGTGCATCCAATAGGTGTTTTTGTGTCATTGGAAGAACAATTAGGTGATTTTCGTCCTCCCTAAGCTAATTCTTGTCCAATTAGGGTTTCTAACCAATCTTTTGCATCCAATAGGTGTTTTGTGTCATTGGATGAATATTTAGGTCATTTTCGTCCTCCCTACACTTAATCTTGTCCAATTAGGGTTTTTAACCAATCTCGTGCATCCAATAGGTGTTTTGTGTCATTGGATGAACAATTAGGTCATTTTCGTCCTCCCTAGGCTTATTCTTGTCCAATTAGGGTTTTTAACCAATCTTGTGCATCCAATAGGTGTTTTGTGTCATTGGATGAACATTTAGGTTATTTTCGTCCTCGCTAAACTTAATCTTAGTCCAATTAGGGTTTCTAACCAATCTTGTGCATCCAATAGGTGTTTTTGTGTCATTGGATGAACAATTAGGTCATTTTCGTCCACCCTAGGCTAATTCTTGTCCAATTAGGGTTTTTAACCAATCTTGTGCATCCAATAGGTGTTTTGTGTCATTGGATGAACAATTAGGTCATTTTCGTCGTCCCTAGGCTTATTCTTGTCAAATTAGGGTTTCTAACCAATCTTGTGCCTCCAATAGGTGTTTTTGTGTCATTGGAAGAATATTTAGGTCATAATCGTCCTCCCTACACTTAATCTTGTCCAATTAGGGTTTTTAACCAATCTTGTGCATCCAATAGGTGTTTTGTGTCATTGGATGAACAATTAGGTCATTTTCGTCCTCCCTAGGCTTATTCTTGTCAAATTAGGGTTTCTAACCAATCTTGTGCATCCAATAGGTGTTTTTGTGTCATTGGAAGAATATTTAAGTCATAATCGTCCTGCCTACACTTAATCTTGTCCAATTAGGGTTTTTAACCAATCTTGTGCATCCAATAGGTGTTTTGTGTCATTGGATGAACATTTAGGTCATTTTCGTCCATCCTAAACTTAATCTTGTCCAATTAGGGTTTCTAACCAATCTTGTGCATCCAATAGGTGTTTTTGTGTCATTGGAAGAACAATTAGGTGATTTTCGTCCTCCCTAAGCTAATTCTTGTCCAATTAGGGTTTCTAACCAATCTTTTGCATCCAATAGGTGTTTTGTGTCATTGGATGAATATTTAGGTCCTTTTCGTCCTCCCTACACTTAATCTTGTCCAATTAGGAGTTCTAACCAATCTTGTGCATCCAATAGGTGTTTATGTGTCATTGGATGAACATTTAGGTCTTTTTCGTCCTCCCTAGGCTTATGCTTGTCGAATTAGGGTTTCTAACCAATCTTGTGCATCCAATAGGTGTTTTTGTGTCATTGGATGAACAATTAGGTGATTTTCGTCCTCCCTAGGCTAATTCTTGTCCAATTAGGGTTTCTAACCAATCTTGTGCATCCAATAGGTGTTTTGTGTCATTCGATGAACAAGTAGGTCATTTTCGTCCTCCCTAGGCTTATTCTTGTCCAATTAGTGTTTGAAACCAATCTTGTGCATCCAATAGGTGTTTTGTGTCATTAGATGAACATTTAGGTCATTTTCGTCCTCGCTAAACTTAATCTTGTCGAATTAGGGTTTCTAACCAATCTTGTGCATCCAATAGGTATTTTTGTGTCATTGGATGAACATTTAGGTCATTTTCGTCCTCCCTAGGCTTATGGTTGTCCAATTAGGGTTTCTAACCAATCTTGTGCATCCAATAGGTGTTTTGTCTCTTTGCATGATTAATTAGGTCATTTTCGTCCTCCCTAGGCTTATTCTTGTCCAATTAATGCTTCTAACCAATCTTGTGCATCCAATAGGTGTTTTTGTATCATTGGATGAACAATTAGGTTATTTTCGTCCACCCTAGGCTAATTCTTGTCCAATTAGGGTTTCTAACGAATCTTGTGCATCCAATAGGTGTTTTGTGTCATTGGATGAACAAGTAGGTCATTTTCGTCCTCCCTAGGCTTATTCTTGTCCAATTAGGGTTTTTAACCAATCTTGTGCATCCAATAGGTGTTTTGTGTCATTGGATGAACATTTAGGTCATTTTCGTCCTCCCTAGGCTTATTCTTGTCCAACTAGTGCTTCTAACCAATCTTGTGCATCCAATAGGTTTTTTTGTGTCATTGGAAGAATGTTTAGGTCATTTTCGTCCTCCGTAGGCTAATTCTTGTCCAATTAGGGTTTCTAACGAATCTTGTGCAACCAATAG
>JBBPBS010000510.1:491696-527313 GCA_037974835.1 Cicer judaicum | reverse complement strand
TGCATCCAATAGGTGTTTTGTGTCATTGGATGAATATTTAGGTCCTTTTCGTCCTCCCTACACTTAATCTTGTCCAATTAGGAGTTCTAACCAATCTTGTGCATCCAATAGGTGTTTATGTGTCATTGGATGAACATTTAGGTCTTTTTCGTCCTCCCTAGGCTTATGCTTGTCGAATTAGGGTTTCTAACCAATCTTGTGCATCCAATAGGTGTTTTTGTGTCATTGGATGAACAATTAGGTGATTTTCGTCCTCCCTAGGCTAATTCTTGTCCAATTAGGGTTTCTAACCAATCTTGTGCATCCAATAGGTGTTTTGTGTCATTCGATGAACAAGTAGGTCATTTTCGTCCTCCCTAGGCTTATTCTTGTCCAATTAGTGTTTGAAACCAATCTTGTGCATCCAATAGGTGTTTTGTGTCATTAGATGAACATTTAGGTCATTTTCGTCCTCGCTAAACTTAATCTTGTCGAATTAGGGTTTCTAACCAATCTTGTGCATCCAATAGGTATTTTTGTGTCATTGGATGAACATTTAGGTCATTTTCGTCCTCCCTAGGCTTATGGTTGTCCAATTAGGGTTTCTAACCAATCTTGTGCATCCAATAGGTGTTTTGTCTCATTGCATGATTAATTAGGTCATTTTCGTCCTCCCTAGGCTTATTCTTGTCCAATTAATGCTTCTAACCAATCTTGTGCATCCAATAGGTGTTTTTGTATCATTGGATGAACAATTAGGTTATTTTCGTCCACCCTAGGCTAATTCTTGTCCAATTAGGGTTTCTAACGAATCTTGTGCATCCAATAGGTGTTTTGTGTCATTGGATGAACAAGTAGGTCATTTTCGTCCTCCCTAGGCTTATTCTTGTCCAATTAGGGTTTTTAACCAATCTTGTGCATCCAATAGGTGTTTTGTGTCATTGGATGAACATTTAGGTCATTTTCGTCCTCCCTAGGCTTATTCTTGTCCAACTAGTGCTTCTAACCAATCTTGTGCATCCAATAGGTTTTTTTGTGTCATTGGAAGAATGTTTAGGTCATTTTCGTCCTCCGTAGGCTAATTCTTGTCCAATTAGGGTTTCTAACGAATCTTGTGCAACCAATAGGTATTTTGTGTCATTGGATGAACAAGTAGGTCATTTTCATCCTCCATAGGCTTATTCTTGTCCAATTAGGGTTTTTAACCAATCTTGTGCATTCAATAGGTGTTTTGTGTCATTGGATGAACATTTAGGTCATTTTCGTCCTCGCTAAACTTAATCTTATCCAATTAGGGTTTCTAACAAATCTTGTGCATCCAATAGGTGTTTTTGTGTCATTGGATGAACATTTAGGTCATTTTCGTCCTCCCTAGGCTTATGCTTGTCCAATTAGGGTTTCTAACCAATCTTGTGCATCCAATAGGTGTCTTTGTGTCACTGGATGAACAATTTGTTATTTTCGTCCACCCTAGGCTAATTCTTGTCCAATTAGGGTTTTTAACCAATCTTGTGCATCCAATAGGTGTTTTGTGTCATTAGATGAACATTTAGGTCATTTTCGTCCTTGCTAAACTTAATCTTGTCCAATTAGGGTTTCTAACCAATCTTGTGCATCCAATAGGTGTTTTTGTGTCATTGGATGAACATTTAGGTCATTTTCGTCCTCCCTAGGCTTATGCTTGTCCAATTAGGGTTTCTAACCAATCTTGTGCATCCAATAGGTGTCTTTGTGTCATTGGGTGTACAATTTGTCATTTTCGTCCACCCTAGGCTAATTCTTTTCCAATTAGGGTTTTTAACCAATCTTGTGTCATCCAATAGGTGTTTTGTGTCATTGGATGAACAATTAGGCCATTTTCGTCCTCCCTAGGCTTATACTTGTCAAATTAGGGTTTCTAACCAATCTTGTGCGTCCAATAGGTGTTTTTGTGTCATTGGAAGAATATTTAGGTCATAATCGTCCTCCCTACACTTAATCTTGTCCAATTAGGGTTTTTAACCAATCTTGTGCATCCAATAGGTGTTTTGTGTCATTGGATGAACATTTAGGTCATTTTGGTCCTTCCTAAACTTAATCTTGTCCAATTAGGGTTTCTAACCAATCTTGTGCATCCAATAGGTGTTTTTGTGTCTTTGGAAGAACAATTAGGTGATTTTCGTCCTCCCTAGGCTTATTCTTGTCCAATTAGGGTGTTTAACCAATCTTGTGCATCCAATAGGTGTTTTGTGTCATTGGATGAACAATTAGGTCATTTTCGTCCTCCCTAGGCTTATACTTGTCAAATTAAGGTTTCTAACCAATCTTGTGCGTCCAATAGCTGTTTTTGTGTCATTGGAAGAATATTTAGGTCATAATCGTCCTCCCTACACTTAATCTTGTCCAATTAGGGTTTTTAACCAATCTTGTGCATCCAATAGGTGTTTTGTGTCATTGGATGAACATTTAGGTCATTTTCGTCCTTCCTAAACTTAATCTTGTCCAATTAGGGTTTCTAACCAATCTTGTGCATCCAATAGGTGTTTTTGTGTCATTGGAAGAACAATTAGGTGATTTTCGTCCTCCCTAAGCTAATTCTTGTCCAATTAGGGTTTCCAACCAATCTTTGGCATCCAATAGGTGTTTTGTGTCATTGGATGAATATTTAGGACATTTTCGTCCTCCCTACACTTAATCTTGTCCAATTAAGGTTTCTAACCAATCTTGTGCATCCAATAGGTGTTTTTGTGTCATTGGATTAACATTTAGGTCATTTTCTTCCTCCCTAGGCTTATGCTTGCCTATTTAGGGTTTCTAACCAATCTTGTGCATCCAATAGGTATTTTTGTGTCATTGGATGAACAATTAGATCATTTTCGTCCACCCTAGGCTAATTCTTGTCCAATTAGGGTTTTTAACCAATCTTGTGCATCCAATAGGTGTTTTGTGTCATTGGATGAACAATTAGGTCATTTTCGTCCTCCCTAGGCTTATTCTTGTCAAATTAGGGTTTCTAACAAATCTTGTGCATCCAATAGGTGTTTTTGTGTCATTGGAAGAATATTTAGGTCATAATCGTCCTCCCTACACTTAATCTTGTCCAATTAGGGTTTTTAACCAATCTTGTGCATCCAATAGGTGTTTTGTGTCATTGGATGAACATTTAGGTCATTTTCGTCCTTCTTAAACTTAATCTTGTCCAATTAGGGTTTCTAATCAATCTTGTGCATCCAATAGGTGTTTTTGTGTCGTTGGAAGAACAATTAGGTGATTTTCGTCCTCCCTAAGCTAATTCTTGTCAATTAGGGTTTCTAACCAATCTTTTGCATCCAATAGGTGTTTTGTGTCATTGGATTAATATTTAGGTCATTTTCGTCCTCCCTAGGCTTATGCTTGTCCAATTAGGGTTTCTAACCAATCTTGTGCATCCAATAGGTGTTTTTGTGTCATTGGATGAACAATTAGGTCATTTTCGTCATCCCTAGGCTAATTTTTGTCCAATTAGGGTTTCTAACCAATCTTGTGCATCCAATAGGTGTTTTTGTGTCATTGGAAGAATATTTAGGTCATAATCGTCCTCCCTACACTTAATCTTGTCCAATTAGGGTTTTTAACCAATCTTGTGCATCCAATAGGTGTTTTGTGTCATTGGATGAACATTTAGGTCATTTTCGTCCTTCTTAAACTTAATCTTGTCCAATTAGGGTTTCTAATCAATCTTGTGCATCCAATAGGTGTTTTTGTGTCGTTGGAAGAACAATTAGGTGATTTTCGTCCTCCCTAAGCTAATTCTTGTCCAATTAGGGTTTCTAACCAATCTTTTGCATCCAATAGGTGTTTTGTGTCATTGGATGAATATTTATGTCATTTTCGTCCTCCCTACACTTAATCTTGTCCAATTAGGGTTTCTAACCAATCTTGTGCATCCAATAGGTGTTTTTGTGTCATTGGATGAACATTTAGGTCATTTTCGTCCTCCCTAGGCTTATTCTTGTCCAATTAGGGTTTCTAACCAATCTTGTGCATCCAATAGGTGTCTTTGTGTCATTGGATGAACAATTTGTCATTTTCGTCCACCCTAGGCTAATTCTTGTCCAATTAGGGTTTTTAACCAATCTTGTGCATCCAATAGGTGTTTTGTGTCATTGGATGAACAATTAGGTCATTTTTGTCCTCCCTAAGCTAATTCTTGTGCAATTAGGGTTTCTAACCAATCTTTTGCATCAAATAGGTGTTTTGTGTCATTGGATGAATATTTAGGTCATTTTCGTCCTCCCTACACTTAATCTTGTCCAATTAGGGTTTCTAACCAATCTTGTGCATCCAATAGGTGTTTTTGTGTCCTTGGATGAACATTTAGGTCTTTTTCGTCCTCCCTTGGCTTATGCCTGTCGAATTAGGGTTTCTAACCAATCTTGTGCATCCAATAGGTGTTTTTGTGTCATTGGATGAACAATTAGGTGATTTTCGTCCTCCCTAGGCTAATTCTTGTCCAATTAGGGTTTCTAACCAATCTTGTGCATCCAATAGGTGTTTTGTGTCATTGGATGAACAAGTAGGTCATTTTCGTCCTCCCTAGGCTTATTCTTGTCCAATTAGGGTTTCTAACCAATCTTGTGCATCCAATAGGTGTTTTTGTGTCATTGGATGAACAATTAGGTCATTTTCGTCCACCCTAGGCTAATTCTTGTCCAATTAGGGTTTCTAACCAATCTTGTGCATCCAATTGGTGTTTTGTGTCATTGGATGAACAAGTAGGTCATTTTCGTCCTCCCTAGGCTTATTCTTGTCCAATTAGGGTTTTTAACCAATCTTGTGCATCCAATAGGTGTTTTGTGTCATTGGATGAACATTTAGGTCATTTTCGTCCTCGCTAAACTTAATCTTGTCCAATTACGGTTTCTAACCAATCTTGTGTATCCAATAGGTGTTTTTGTGTCATTGGATAAACAATTAGGTCATTTTCGTCCTCCTTAGGCTTAT
The DNA here is from genome assembly GCA_037974835.1 of Cicer judaicum. Taxonomy (NCBI): domain Eukaryota; kingdom Viridiplantae; phylum Streptophyta; class Magnoliopsida; order Fabales; family Fabaceae; genus Cicer; species Cicer judaicum. Next base: position 522,372 of record JBBPBS010000510.1, on the reverse strand, counting down.
TCTTGTCCAATTAGTGCTTCTAACCAATCTTGTGCATCCAATATGTGTTTTTGTGTCATTGGATGAACATTTAGGTCTTTTTCGTCCTCCCTAAACTTAAACTTGTCCAATTACGGTTTCTAACCAATCTTGTGTATCCAATAGGTGTTTTTGTGTCATTGGATGAAAAATTAGGTCATTTTCGTCCTCCCTAGGCTAATTCTTGTCCAATTAGGGTTTCTAACCAATCTTGTGCATCCAATAGGTGTTTTTGTGTCATTGGATGAACATTTAGGTCATTTTCGTCCTCCCTAGGCTTATGCTTGTCCAATTAGGGTTTCTAACCAATCTTGTGCATCCAATAGGTGTTTTGTGTCATTGGATGAACATTTAGGTCATTTTCGTCCACCCTACGCTAATTCTTGTCCAATTAGGGTTTTTAACCAATCTTGTGCATCCAATAGGTGTTTTGTGTCATTGGATGAACATTTAGGTCATTTTCGTCCTTCCTAAACTTAATCTTGTCCAATTAGGGTTTCTAACCAATCTTGTGCATCCAATAGGTGTTTTTGTGTCATTGGAAGAACAATTAGGTGATTTTCGTCCTCCCTAAGCTAATTCTTGTCCAATTAGGGTTTCTAACCAATCTTGTGCACCCAATAGGTGTTTTTGTGTCATTGGATGAACATTTAGGTCATTTTCGTCCTCGCTAAACTTAATCTTGTCCAATTAGGGTTTCTAACCAATCTTTTGCATCCAATAGGTGTTTTGTGTCATTGGATGAACATTTAGGTCTTTTTCGTCCTCCCTAAACTTAATCTGGTCCGATTAGGGTTTCTAACCAATCTTGTGCATCCAATAGGTGTTTTTGTGTCATTGGATGAACATTTAGGTCATTTTCGTCCTCGCTAAACTTAATCTTGTCCAATTAGGATTTCTAACCAATCTTTTGCATCCAATAGGTGTTTTGTGTCATTGGAAGAATAATTAGGTCATAATCGTCCTCCCTACACTTAATCTTGTCCAATTAGTGTTTTTATCCAATCTTGTGCATCCAATAGGTGTTTTGTGTCATTGGATGAACATTTAGGTCATTTTCGTCCTTCATAAACTTAATCTTGTCCAATTAGGGTTTCTAAGCAATCTTGTGCATCCAATAGGTGTTTTTGTGTCATTGGAAGAACAATTAGGTGATTTTCGTCCTCCCTAAGCTAATTCTTGTCCAATTAGGGTTTTTAACCAATCTTGTGCATCCAATAGGTGTTTTTGTGTCATTGGATGAACATTTAGGTCATTTTCGTCCTCCCTAGGCTAATTCTTGTCCAATTAGGGTTTCTAACCAATCTTGTGCATCCAATAGGTGTTTTTGTGTCATTGGATGAACATTTAGGTCATTTTCGTCCTACCTAGGCTTATGCTCGTCCAATTAGGGTTTCTAACCAATCTTGTGCATCCAATAGGTGTCTTTGTGTCATTGGATGAACAATTTGTCATTTTCGTCCACCCTAGGCTAATTCTTGTCCAATTAGGGTTTTTAACCAATCTTGTGCATCCAATAGGTGTTTTGTGTCATTGGATGAACAATTTGGTCATTTTCGTCCTCCCTAGGCTTATACTTGTCAAATTAGGGTTTCTAACCAATCTTGTGCGTCCAATAGGTGTTTTTGTGTCATTGGAAGAATAATTAGGTCATAATTGTCCTCCCTACATTTAATCTTGTCCAATTAGGGTTTTTAACCAATCTTGTGCATCCAATAGGGGTTTTGTGTCATTGGATGAACATTTAGGTCATTTTCGTCCTTCCTAAACTTAATCTTGTCCAATTAGGGTTTCTAACCAATCTTGTGCATCCAATAGGTGTTTTTGTGTCATTGGAAGAACAATTAGGTGATTTTCGTCCTCCCTAAGCTAATTCTTGTCCAATTAGGGTTTCTAACCAATCTTTTGCATCCAATAGGTGTTTTGTGTCATTGGATGAATATTTAGGTCATTTTCGTCCTCCCTACACTTAATCTTGTCCAATTAGGGTTTCTAACCAATCTTTTGCATCCAATAGGTGTTTTGTGTCATTGGATGAATCTTTAGGTCATTTTCGTCCTCCCTACACTTAATCTTGTCCAATTAGGGTTTTTAACCAATCTTGTGCATCCAATAGGTGTTTTTGTGTCATTGGATGAACAATTTGTCATTTTCGTCCACCCTAGGTTAATTCTTGTCCAATTAGGGTTTTTAACAATTCTTGTGCATCCAATAGGTGTTTTTGTGTCATTGGATGAACATTTAGGTCATTTTCGTCCTCCCTAGGCTTATGCTTGTCCAATTAGGGTTTCTAACCAATCTTTTGCATCCAATAGGTGTTTTGTGTCATTGGATGAATATTTAGGTCATTTTCGTCCTCCCTACACTTAATCTTGTCCAATTAGGGTTTCTAACCAATCTTGTGCATCCAATAGTGTTTTGTGTCATTGGATGAACAAGTAGGTCATTTTCGTCCTCCCTAGGCTTATTCTTGTCCAATTAGGGTTTTAAACCAATCTTGTGCCTCCAATAGGTGTTTTGTGTCATTGGATGAACATTTAGGTCATTTTCGTCCTTCCTAAACTTAATCTTGTCCAATTAGGGTTTCTAAGCTATCTTGTGCATCCAATAGGTGTTTTTGTGTCATTGGAAGAACAATTAGGTGATTTTCATCCTCCCTAAGCTAATTCTTGTCCAATTAGGGTTTCTAACCAATCTTGTGCATCCAATAGGTGTTTTTGTGTCATTGGATGAACATTTAGGTCATTTTCGTTCATCCTAAACTTAATCTTGTCCAATTAGGGTTTCTAACCAATCTTGTGCATCCAATAGGTGTTTATCTGTCATTGGAAGAACAATTAGGTGATTTTCGTCCTCCCTAAGCTAATTCTTGTCCAATTAGGGTTTCTAACCAATCTTTTGCATCCAATAGGTGTTTTGTGTCATTGTATGAATATTTAGGTCATTTTCGTCCTCCCTACACTTAATCTTGTCCAATTAGGGTTTCTAACCAATCTTGTGCATCCAATAGGTGTTTTTGTGTCATTGGATGAACATTTAGGTCTTTTTCGTCCTCCCTTGGCTTATTCTTGTCCAATTAGGGTTTTAAACCAATCTTGTGCATCCAATAGGTGTTTTGTGTCATTGGATGAACATTTAGGTCATTTTCGTCCTTCCTAAACTTAATCTTGTCCAGTCGAATTAGGGTTTCTAACCAATCTTGTGCATCCAATAGGTGTTTTTGTGTCATTGGATGAACAATTAGGTGATTTTCGTCCTCCCTAGGCTAATTCTTGTCCAATTAGGGTTTCTAACCAATCTTGTGCATCCAATAGGTGTTTTGTGTCATTGGATGAACAAGTAGGTCATTTTCGTCCTCCCTAGGCTTATTCTTGTCCAATTAGGGTTTTAAACCAATCTTGTGCATCCAATAGGTGTTTTGTGTCATTGGATGAACATTTAGGTCATTTTCGTCCTTCCTAAACTTAATCTTGTCCAATTAGGGTTTCTAAGCTATCTTGTGCATCCAATAGGTGTTTTTGTGTCATTGGAAGAACAATTAGGTGATTTTCATCCTCCCTAAGCTAATTCTTGTCCAATTAGGGTTTCTAACCAATCTTGTGCATCCAATAGGTGTTTTTGTGTCATTGGATGAACATTTAGGTCTTTTTCGTCCTCCCTAAACATAATCTTGTCCAATTTGGGTTTCTAACCAATCTTGTGCATCCAATAGGTGTTTGTGTGTCATTGGATGAACAATTAGGTCATTTTCGTCCTCCCTAGGCTAATTCTTGTCCAATTAGGGTTTCTAACCAATCTTGTGCATCCAATAGGTGTTTTGTGTCATTGGATGAACAAGTAGGTCATTTTAGTCCTCCCTAGTCTTACTCTTGTCCAATTAGGGTTTTAAACCAATCTTGTGCATCCAATAGGTGTTTTGTGTCATTGGATGAACATTTAGGTCTTTTTCGTCCTCCCTAAACTTAATGTTGTCCAATTAGGGTTTCTAACCAATCTTGTGCATCCAATAGGTGTTTTGTCTCATTGCATGAACAATTAGGTCATTTTCGTCCTCCCTAGGCTTATTCTTGTCCAATTAGTGCTTCTAACCAATCTTGTGCATCCAATAGGTGTTTTTGTGTCATTGGAAGAATATTTAGGTCATTTTCGTTGTCCCTAGGCTAATTCTTGTCCAATTAGGGTTTCTAACCAATTTTGTGCATCCAATAGGTGTTTTGTGTCATTGGATGAACAAGTTGGTCATTTTCGTCCTCCCTAGGCTTATTCTTGTCCAATTAGGGTTTTTAACCAATCTTGTGCATCCAATAGGTGTTTTGTGTCATTGGATGAACATTTAGGTCATTTTCGTCCTCGCTAAACTTAATCTTGTCCAATTAGGTTTTCTAACCAATCTTGTGCATCCAATAGGTGTTTTTGTGTCATTGGATGAACATTTAGGTCATTTTCGTCCTCCCTAGGCTTAAGCTTGTCCAATTAGGGTTTCTAACCAATCTTGTGCATCCAATAGGTGTCTTTGTGTCATTGGATGAACAATTTGTCATTTTCGTCCACCCTAGGCTAATTCTTGTCCAATTAGGGTTTTTAACCAATCTTGTGCATCCAATAGGTGTTTTGTGTCATTGGATGAACAATTAGGTCATTTTTGTCCTCCCTAAGCTAATTCTTGTGCAATTAGGGTTTCTAACCAATCTTTTGCATCAAATAGGTGTTTTGTGTCATTGGATGAACATTTAGGTCATTTTCATCCTCGCTAAACTTAATCTTGTCCAATTAGGTTTTCTAACCAATCTTGTGCATCCAATAGGTGTTTTTGTGTCATTGGATGAACATTTAGGTTATTTTCGTCCTCCCTAGGCTTATGCTTGTCCAATTAGGTTTCTAACCAATCTTGTGCATCCAATAGGTGTCTTTGTGTCATTGGATGAACAATTTGTCATTTTCGTCCACCCTAGGCTAATTCTTGTCCAATTAGGGTTTTTAACCAATCTTGTGCATCCAATAGGTGTTTTGTGTCATTGGATGAACAATTAGGTCATTTTTGTCCTCCCTAAGCTAATTCTTGTGCAATTAGGGTTTCTAACCAATCTTTTGCATCAAATAGGTGTTTTGTGTCATTGGATGAATATTTAGGTCATTTTCGTCCTCCCTACACTTAATCTTGTCCAATTAGGGTTTCTAACCAATCTTGTGCATCCAATAGGTGTTTTTGTGTCATTGGATGAACATTTAGGTCATTTTCGTCCTCCCTAGGCTTAAGCTTGTCCAATTAGGGTTTCTAACCAATCTTGTGCATCCAATAGGTGTCTTTGTGTCATTGGATGAACAATTTGTCATTTTCGTCCACCCTAGGCTAATTCTTGTCCAATTAGGGTTTTTAACCAATCTTGTGCATCCAATAGGTGTTTTTGTGTCATTGGATGAACATTTAGGTCATTTTCGTCCTCCCTAGGCTAATTCTTGTCCAATTAGGGTTTCTAACCAATCTTGTGCATCCAATAGGTGTTTTTGTGTCATTGGATGAACATTTAGGTCATTTTCGTCATCCCTAGGCTAATTCTTGTCCAATTAGGGTTTTTAACCAATCTTGTGCATCTGATAGGTGTTTTGAGTCATTGGATGAACATTTACATCATTTTCGTCCTCCCTAAACTTAATCTTGTCCAATTAGGGTTTCTAACCAATCTTGTGCATCCAATAGGTGTTTTTGTGTCATTGGATGAACAATTAGGTCCTTTTCGTCCTACCTAGGCTAATTCTTGTCCAATTAGGGTTTCTAACCAATCTTGTGCATCCAATAGGTGTTTTTGTGTCATTGGATGAACATTTAGGTGATTTTCGTCCTCCCTAGGCTTATGCTTGTCAAATTAGGGTTTCTAACCAATCTTGTGCATCCAATAGGTGTTTTCTGTCGTTGGATGAACAATTAGGTCATTTTCGTCCTCCCTAAACTTAATCTTGTCCAATTAGGGTTTTTAACCAATCTTGTGCATCCAATAGGTGTTTTGTGTCATTGGATGAATAATTAGGTCATTTTCATCCTCCCTAAACTTAATCTTGTCCAATTAGCGTTTCTAACCAATCTTGTGCATCCAATAGGTGTTTTTGTGTCATTGGATGAACAATTAGGTCATTTTCGTCCTCCCTAGGCTTATTCTTGTCCAATTAGGGTTTCTAACCAATCTTGTGCATCCAATAGGTGTTTTGTGTCATTGGATGAACATTTAGGTCATTTTCGTCCTCCCTAGGCTTATTCTTGTCCAATTAGGGTTTTTAACCAATCTTGTGCATCGAATAGGTGTTTTGTGTCATTGGATGAACATTTAGGTCATTTTCGTCCTCCCTAAACTTAATCTTGTCCAATTAGGGTTTCTAACCAATCTTGTGCATCCAATAGGTGTTTTTGTTGCATTGGATGAACATTTAGGTCATTTTCGTCCTCCCTAGGCTTATGCTTGTCCAATTAGGGTTTCTAACCAATCTTGTGCGTCCAATAGGTGTTTTTGTGTCATTGGATGAACAATTAGGTCATTTTCGTCCTCCTTAGGCAAATTCTTGTCCAATTAGGGTTTCTAACCAATCTTGTGCATCCATTAGGTGTTTTGTGTCATTGGATGAACATTTAGGTCATTTTCGTCCTCCCTAGGCTTATTCTTGTCCAATTAGGGTTTTTAACCAATCTTGTGCATCCAATAGGTGTTTTGTGTCATTGGATGAACATTTAGGTCATTTTCGTCCTCCCTAAACTTAATGTTGTCCAATTAGGGTTTCTAACCAATCTTGTGCATCCAATAGGTGTTTTGTCTCATTGCATGAACAATTAGGTCATTTTCGTCCTCCCTAGGCTTATTCTTGTCCAATTAGTGCTTCTAACCAATCTTGTGCATCCAATAGGTGTTTTTGTGTCATTGGAAGAATATTTAGGTCATTTTCGTCGTCCCTAGGCTAATTCTTGTCCAATTAGGGTTTCTAACGAATCTTGTGCATCCAATAGGTGTTTTGTGTCATTGGATGAACAAGTAGGTCATTTTCGTCTTCCCTAGGCTTATTCTTGTACAATTAGGGTTTTAAACCAATCTTGTGCATCCAATAGGTGTTTTGTGTCATTGGATGAACATTTAGGTCATTATCGTCCTTCCTAAACTTAATCTTGTCCAATTAGGGTTTCTAAGCTATCTTGTGCAGCCAATAGGTGTTTTTTGTGTCATTGGAAGAACAATTAGGTGATTTTCGTCCTCCCTAAGCTAATTCTTCTCCAATTAGGGTTTATAACCAATCTTCTGCATCCAATAGGTGTTTTTGTGTCATTGGATGAACATTTAGGTCTTTTTCGTCCTCCCTAAACTTAATCTTGTCCAATTAGGGTTTCTAACCAATCTTCTGCATCCAATAGGTGTTTTTGTGTCATTGGATGAATATTTAGGTCATTTTCGTCCTCCCTACACTTAATCCAATTAGGGTTTTTAACCAATCTTGTGCATCGAATAGGTGTTTTTGTGTCATTGGATGAATATTTAGGTCATTTTCGTCCTCCCTACACTTAATCTTGTCCAATTAGGGTTTCTAACCAATCTTGTGCATCCAATAGGTGTTTTTGTGTCATTGGATGAACATTTAGGTCTTTTTCGTCCTCCCTTGGCTTATGCCAGTCGAATTAGGGTTTCTAACCAATCTTGTGCATCCAATAGGTGTTTTTGTGTCATTGGATGAACAATTAGGTGATTTTCGTCCTCCCTAGGCTAATTCTTGTCCAATTAGGGTTTCTAACCAATCTTGTGCATCCAATAGGTGTTTTGTGTCATTGGATGAACAAGTAGGTCATTTTCGTCCTCCCTAGGCTTATTCTTGTCCAATTAGGGTTTTAAACCAATCTTGTGCATCCAATAGGTGTTTTGTGTCATTGGATGATCATTTAGGTCTTTTTCGTCCTCCCTAAACTTAATGTTGTCCTATTAGGGTTTCTAACCAATCTTGTGCATCCAATAGGTGTTTTGTCTCATTGCATGAACAATTAGGTCATTTTCGTCCTTCCTAGGCTTATTCTTGTCCAATTAGTGCTTCTAACCAATCTTGTGCATCCAATAGGTGTTTTTGTGTCATTGGAAGAATATTTAGGTCATTTTCGTCCTCCCTAGGCTAATTCTTGTCCAATTAGGGTTTCTAACGAATCTTGTGCATCCAATAGGTGTTTTGTGTCATTGGATGAACAAGTAGGTCATTTTCGTCCTCCCTAGGCTTATTCTTGTGCAATTAGGGTTTTTAACCAATCTTGTGCATCCAATAGGTGTTTTGTGTCATTGGATGAACATTTAGGTCATTTTCGTCATCGCTAAACTTAATCTTGTCCAATTAGGGTTTCTAACCAATCTTGTGCATCCAATAGGTGTTTTTGTGTCATTGGATGAACATTTAGGTCATTTTCGTCCTCCCTAGGCTTATGCTTGTCCAATTAGGGTTTCTAACCAATCTTGTGCATCCAATAGGTGTCTTTGTGTCATTGGATGAACAATTTGTCATTTTCGTCCACCCTAGGCTAATTCTTGTCCAATTAGGGTTTTTAACCAATCTTGTGCATCCAATAGGTGTTTTGTGTCATTGGATGAACATTTAGGTCTTTTTCGTCCTCCCTAAACTTAATGTTGTCCAATTAGGGTTTCTAACCAATCTTGTGCATCCAATAGGTGTTTTGTCTCATTGCATGAACAATTAGGTCATTTTCGTCCTCCCTAGGCTTATTCCTGTCCAATTAGTGCTTCTAACCAATCTTGTGCATCCAATAGGTGTTTTTGTGTCATTGGAAGAATATTTAGGTCATTTTCGTCGTCCCTAGGCTAATTCTTGTCCAATTAGGGTTTCTAACGAATCTTGTGCATCCAATAGGTGTTTTGTGTCATTGGATGAACAAGTAGGTCATTTTCGTCCTCCCTAGGCTTATTCTTGTCCAATTAGGGTTTTTAACCAATCTTGTGCATCCAATAGGTGTTTTGTGTCATTGGATGAACAAGTAGGTCATTTTCGTCCTCCCTAGGCTTATTCTTGTCCAATTAGGGTTTTAAACCAATCTTGTGCATCCAATAGGTGTTTTGTTTCATTGCATGAACAATTAGGTCATTTTCATCCTCCCTAGGCTTATTCTTGTCCAATTAGTGCTTCTAACCAATCTTGTGCATCCAATAGCTGTTTTTGTGTCTTTGGAAGAATATTTAGGTCATTTTCGTCCTCCCTAGGCTAATTCTTGTCCAATTAGGGTTTCTAACCAATCTTGTGTATCCAATAGGTGTTTTTGTGTCATTGGAAGAATATTTAGGTCATAATCGTCCTCCCTACAATTAATCTTGTCCAATTAGGGTTTTTAACCAATCTTGTGCATCCAATAGGTGTTTTGTGTCATTGGATGAACATTTAGGTCATTTTCGTCCTTGCTAAACTTAATCTTGTCCAATTAGGGTTTCTAACCAATCTTGTGCATCCAATAGGTGTTTTTGTGTCATTGGATGAACATTTAGGTCATTTTCGTCCTCCCTAGGCTTATGCTTGTCCAATTAGGGTTTCTAACCAATCTTGTGCATCCAATAGGTGTTTTTCTGTCATTGGATGAACAATTAGGTCATTTTCGCGCACCCTAGGCTAATTCTTTTCCAATTAGGGTTTTTAACCAATCTTGTGCATCCAATAGGTGTTTTGTGTCATTGGATGAACAATTAGGTCATTTTCATCCTCCCTAGACTAATTCTTGTCCAATTAGGGTTTTTAACCAATCTTGTGCATTGAATAGGTGTTTTTGTGTCATTGGAAGAATATTTAGGTCATAATCGTCCTCCCTACAATTAATCTTGTCCAATTAGGGATTCTAACCAATCATGTGCATCCAATAGGTTTTTTTGTGTCATTGGATGAACATTTAGGTCATTTTCATCCTCCCTAGGCTTATGCTTGTCCAATTTGGGTTTCAAACCAATCTTGTGCATCCATTAGGTGTTTTTGTGTCATTGGATGAACAATTAGGTCATTTTCGTCCTCCCTAGGCTAATTCTTGTCCAATTAGGGTTTCTAACCAATCTTGTGCATCCAATAGGTGTTTTTGTGTCATTGGATGAACATTTAGGTCATTTTCGTCCTCCCTAGGCTTATGCTTGTCCAATTAGGGTTTCTAACCAATCTTGTGCATCCAATAGGTGTTTTGTGTCATTGGATGAACAAGTAGGTCATTTTCGTCCTCCCTAGGCTTATTCTTGTCCAATTAGGGTTTTAAACCAATCTTGTGCATCCAATAGGTGTTTTGTGTCATTGGATGAACATTTAGGTCATTTTCGTCCTCCCTACACTTAATCTTGTCCAATTAGGGTTTCTAACCAATCTTGTGCATCCAATAGGTGTTTTTGTGTCATTGGATGAACATTTAGGTCTTTTTCGTCCTCCCTTGGCTTATGCCTGTCGAATTAGGGTTTCTAACCAATCTTGTGCATCCAATAGGTGTTTTTGTGTCATTGGATGAACAATTAGGTGATTTTCGTCCTCCCTAGGCTAATTCTTGTCCAATTAGGGTTTCTAACCAATCTTGTGCATCCAATAGGTGTTTTGTGTCATTGGATGAACAATTAGGTCATTTTTGTCCTCCCTAAGCTAATTCTTGTGCAATTAGGGTTTCTAACCAATCTTTTGCATCAAATAGGTGTTTTGTGTCATTGGATGAATATTTAGGTCATTTTCGTCCTCCCTACACTTAATCTTGTCCAATTAGGGTTTCTAACCAATCTTGTGCATCCAATAGGTGTTTTTGTGTCATTGGATGAACATTTAGGTCTTTTTCGTCCTCCCTTGGCTTATGCCTGTCGAATTAGGGTTTCTAACCAATCTTGTGCATCCAATAGGTGTTTTTGTGTCATTGGATGAACAATTAGGTCATTTTCGTCCTCCTTAGGCAAATTCTTGTCCAATTAGGGTTTCTAACCAATCTTGTGCATCCAATAGGTGTTTTTGTGTCATTGGATGAACATTTAGGTCATTTTCGTCCTCCCTAGGCTTAAGCTTGTCCAATTAGGGTTTCTAACCAATCTTGTGCATCCAATAGGTGTCTTTGTGTCATTGGATGAACAATTTGTCATTTTCGTCCACCCTAGGCTAATTCTTGTCCAATTAGGGTTTTTAACCAATCTTGTGCATCCAATAGGTGTTTTGTGTCATTGGATGAACAATTAGGTCATTTTTGTCCTCCCTAAGCTAATTCTTGTGCAATTAGGGTTTCTAACCAATCTTTTGCATCAAATAGGTGTTTTGTGTCATTGGATAAATATTTAGGTCATTTTCGTCCTCCCTACACTTAATCTTGTCCAATTAGGGTTTCTAACCAATCTTGTGCATCCAATAGGTGTTTTTGTGTCATTGGATGAACATTTAGGTCTTTTTCGTCCTCCCTTGGCTTATGCCTGTCGAATTAGGGTTTCTAACCAATCTTGTGCATCCAATAGGTGTTTTTGTGTCATTGGATGAACAATTAGGTGATTTTCGTCCTCCCTAGGCTAATTCTTGTCCAATTAGGGTTTCTAACCAATCTTGTGCATCCAATAGGTGTTTTGTGTCATTGGATGAACAATTAGGTCATTTTCGTCCTCCCTAGGCTTATACTTGTCAAATTAGGGTTTCTAACCAATCTTGTGCGTCCAATAGGTGTTTTTGTGTCATTGGAAGAATATTTAGGTCATAATCGTCCTCCCTACACTTAATCTTGTCCAATTAGGGTTTTTAACCAATCTTGTGCATCCAATAGGTGTTTTGTGTCATTGGATGAACATTTAGGTCATTTTCGTCCTCGCTAACATTAATCTTGTCCAATTAGGGTTTCTAACCAATCTTGTGCATCCAATAGGTGTTTTTGTGTCATTGGATGAACATTTAGGTCATTTTCGTCCTCCCTAGGCTTATGCTTGTCCAATTAGGGTTTCTAACCAATCTTGTGCATCCAATAGGTGTTTTTGTCTCATTGGATGAACAATTAGGTCATTTTCGTCCACCCTAGGCTAATTCTTGTCCAATTAGGGTTTTTAACCAATCTTGTGCATCCAATAGGTGTTTTGTGTCATTGCATGAACAATTAGGTCATTTTCGTCCTCCCTAGGCTTATACTTGTCAAATTTAGGTTTCTAACTAATCTTGTGCATACAATAGGTGTTTTGTGTCATTGGATGAACATTTAGGTCATTTTCGTCCTCGCTAAACTTAATCTTGTCCAATTAGGGTTTCTAACCAATCTTGTGCATCCAATAGGTGTTTTTGTGTCATTGGATGAACATTTAGGTCATTTTCGTCCTCCCTAGGCTAATTCTTGTCCAATTAGGGTTTCTAACCAATCTTGTGCATCCAATAGGTGTTTTTGTGTCATTGGATGAACATTTAGGTCATTTTCGTCCTACCTAGGCTTATGCTTGTCCAATTAGGGTTTCTAACCAATCTTGTGCATCCAATAGGTGTCTTAGTGTCATTGGATGAACAATTTGTCATTTTCGTCCACCCTAGGCCAATTCTTGTCCAATTAGGGTTTTTAACCAATCTTGTGCATCCAATAGGTGTTTTGTGTCATTGGATGAACAATTTGGTCATTTTCGTCCTCCCTAGGCTTATACTTGTCAAATTAGGGTTTCTAACCAATCTTGTGCGTCCAATAGGTGTTTTTGTGTCATTGGAAGAATAATTAGGTCATAATTGTCCTCCCTACATTTAATCTTGTCCAATTATGGTTTTTAACCAATCTTGTGCATCCAATAGGGGTTTTGTGTCATTGGATGAACATTTAGGTCATTTTCGTCCTTCCTAAACTTAATCTTGTCCAATTAGGGTTTCTAACCAATCTTGTGCATCCAATAGGTGTTTTTGTGTCATTGGAAGAACAATTAGGTGATTTTCGTCCTCCCTAAGCTAATTCTTGTCCAATTAGGGTTTCTAACCAATCTTTTGCATCCAATAGGTGTTTTGTGTCATTGGATGAATATTTAGGTCATTTTCGTCCTCCCTACACTTAATCTTGTCCAATTAGGGTTTCTAACCAATCTTGTGCATCCAATAGGTGTTTTGTGTCATTGGATGAACATTTAGGTCATTTTGGTCCTTCCTAAACTTAATCTTGTCCAATTAGGGTTTCTAACCAATCTTGTGCATCCAATAGGTGTTTTTGTGTCATTGGAAGAACAATTAGGTGATTTTCGTCCTCCCTAAGCTAATTCTTGTCCAATTAGGGTTTCTAACTAATCTTTTGCATCCAATAGGTGTTTTGTGTCATTGGATGAATATTTAGGTCATTTTCGTCCTCCCTACACTTAATCTTGTCCAATTAGGGTTTCTAACCAATCTTGTGCATCCAATAGGTGTTTTTGTGTCATTGGATGAACATTTAGGTCTTTTTCGTCCTCCCTTGGCTTATGCCTGTCGAATTAGGGTTTCTAACCAATCTTGTGCATCCAATAGGTGTTTTTGTGTCATTGGATGAACAATTAGGTCATTTTCGTCCTCCTTAGGCAAATTCTTGTCCAATTAGGGTTTCTAACCAATCTTGTGCATCCAATAGGTGTTTTTGTGTCATTGGATGAACATTTAGGTCATTTTCGTCCTCCCTAGGCTTAAGCTTGTCCAATTAGGGTTTCTAACCAATCTTGTGCATCCAATAGGTGTCTTTGTGTCATTGGATGAACAATTTGTCATTTTCGTCCACCCTAGGCTAATTCTTGTCCAATTAGGGTTTTTAACCAATCTTGTGCATCCAATAGGTGTTTTGTGTCATTGGATGAACAATTAGGTCATTTTTGTCCTCCCTAAGCTAATTCTTGTGCAATTAGGGTTTCTAACCAATCTTTTGCATCAAATAGGTGTTTTGTGTCATTGGATGAATATTTAGGTCATTTTCGTCCTCCCTACACTTAATCTTGTCCAATTAGGGTTTCTAACCAATCTTGTGCATCCAATAGGTGTTTTTGTGTCATTGGATGAACATTTAGGTCTTTTTCGTCCTCCCTTGGCTTATGCCTGTCGAATTAGGGTTTCTAACCAATCTTGTGCGTCCAATAGGTGTTTTTGTGTCATTGGATGAACAATTAGGTCATTTTCGTCCTCCTTAGGCAAATTCTTGTCCAATTAGGGTTTCTAACCAATCTTGTGCATCCAATAGGTGTTTTTGTGTCATTGGATGAACATTTAGGTCATTTTCGTCCTCCCTAGGCTTAAGCTTGTCCAATTAGGGTTTCTAACCAATCTTGTGCATCCAATAGGTGTCTTTGTGTCATTGGATGAACAATTTGTCATTTTCGTCCACCCTAGGCTAATTCTTGTCCAATTAGGGTTTTTAACCAATCTTGTGCATCCAATAGGTGTTTTGTGTCATTGGATGAACAATTAGGTCATTTTTGTCCTCCCTAAGCTAATTCTTGTGCAATTAGGGTTTCTAACCAATCTTTTGCATCAAATAGGTGTTTTGTGTCATTGGATGAATATTTAGGTCATTTTCGTCCTCCCTACACTTAATCTTGTCCAATTAGGGTTTCTAACCAATCTTGTGCATCCAATAGGTGTTTTTGTGTCATTGGATGAACATTTAGGTCATTTTCGTCCTCCCTAGGCTTAAGCTTGTCCAATTAGGGTTTCTAACCAATCTTGTGCATCCAATAGGTGTCTTTGTGTCATTGGATGAACAATTTGTCATTTTCGTCCACCCTAGGCTAATTCTTGTCCAATTAGGGTTTTTAACCAATCTTGTGCATCCAATAGGTGTTTTGTGTCATTGGATGAACAAGTAGGTCATTTTCGTCCTCCCTAGGCTTATTCTTGTCCAATTAGGGTTTTAAACCAATCTTGTGCATCCAATAGGTGTTTTGTGTCATTGGATGAACATTTAGGTCATTATCGTCCTTCCTAAACTTAATCTTGTCCAATTAGGGTTTCTAAGCTATCTTGTGCAGCCAATAGGTGTTTTTTGTGTCATTGGAAGAACAATTAGGTGATTTTCGTCCTCCCTAAGCTAATTCTTCTCCAATTAGGGTTTATAACCAATCTTCTGCATCCAATAGGTGTTTTTGTGTCATTGGATGAACATTTAGGTCTTTTTCGTCCTCCCTAAACTTAATCTTGTCCAATTAGGGTTTCTAACCAATCTTCTGCATCCAATAGGTGTTTTTGTGTCATTGGATGAATATTTAGGTCATTTTCGTCCTCCCTACACTTAATCCAATTAGGGTTTTTAACCAATCTTGTGCATCGAATAGGTGTTTTTGTGTCATTGGATGAATATTTAGGTCATTTTCGTCCTCCCTACACTTAATCTTGTCCAATTAGGGTTTCTAACCAATCTTGTGCATCCAATAGGTGTTTTTGTGTCATTGGATGAACATTTAGGTCTTTTTCGTCCTCCCTTGGCTTATGCCAGTCGAATTAGGGTTTCTAACCAATCTTGTGCATCCAATAGGTGTTTTTGTGTCATTGGATGAACAATTAGGTGATTTTCGTCCTCCCTAGGCTAATTCTTGTCCAATTAGGGTTTCTAACCAATCTTGTGCATCCAATAGGTGTTTTGTGTCATTGGATGAACAAGTAGGTCATTTTCGTCCTCCCTAGGCTTATTCTTGTCCAATTAGGGTTTTAAACCAATCTTGTGCATCCAATAGGTGTTTTTGTGTCATTGGATGAACATTTAGGTCTTTTTCGTCCTCCCTAAACTTAATCTTGTCCAATTACGGTTTCTAACCAATCTTGTGTATCCAATAGGTGTTTTTGTGTCATTGGATGAATAATTAGGTCATTTTCGTCCTGCTTAGGCGAATTCTTGGCCAAATAGGATTTCTAACCAATCTTGTGCATCCAATAGGTGTTTTGTGTCATTGGATGAACAAGTAGGTCATTTTCGTCCTCCCTAGGCTTATTCTTGTCCAATTAGGGTTTTAAACCAATCTTGTGCATCCAATAGGTGTTTTGTGTCATTGGATGAACAATTAGGTCATTTTCGTCCTCCCTAGGCTTATTCTTGTCCAATTAGGGTTTCTAACCAATCTTGTGCATCCAATAGGTGTTTTTGTGTTATTGGAAGAATATTTTTAACCAATCTTGTGCATCCAATAGGTGTTTTGTGTCATTGGATGAACATTTAGGTCATTTTCGTCCTACCTAAACTTAATCTTGTCCAATTAGGGTTTCTAACCAATTTTGTGCATCCAATAGGTGTTTTTGTGTCATTGGATGAACAATTAGGTCATTTTCGTCCTCCCTAGGCTAATTCTTGTCCAATTAGGGTTTTTAACCAATCTTGTGCATCCAATAGGTGTTTTTGTGTCATTGGATGAATATTTAGGTCATTTTCGTCCTCCCTACACTTAATCTTGTCCAATTAGGGTTTCTAACCAATCTTGTGTATCCAATAGGTGTTTTTGTTGCATTGGATGAACATTTAGGTCATTTTCGTCCTCCCTAGGCTTATGCTTGTCCAATTAGGGTTTCTAACCAATCTTGTGCGTCCAATAGGTGTTTTTGTGTCATTGGATGAACAATTAGGTCATTTTCGTCCTCCCTAGGCTTATTCTTGTCCAATTAGGGTTTCTAACCAATCTTGTGCATCCAATAGGTGTTTTGTGTCATTGGATGAACATTTAGGTCATTTTCGTCCTCCCTACACTTAATCTTGTCCAATTAGGGTTTTTAACCAATCTTTTGCATCCATTAGGTGTTTTGTGTCATTGGATGAACAATTAGGTCATTTTCGTCCTCCCTACACTTAATCTTGTCCAATTAGGGTTTTTAACCAATCTTGTGCATCCAATAGGTGTTTTGTGTCATTGGATGAACATTTAGGTCATTTTCGTCCTTCTTAAACTTAATCTTGTCCAATTAGGGTTTCTAATCAATCTTGTGCATCCAATAGGTGTTTTTGTGTCGTTGGAAGAACAATTAGGTGATTTTCGTCCTCCCTAAGCTAATTCTTGTCCAATTAGGGTTTCTAACCAATCTTTTGCATCCAATAGGTGTTTTGTGTCATTGGATTAATATTTAGGTCATTTTCGTCCTCCCTACACTTAATCTTGTCCAATTAGGGTTTCTAACCAATCTTGTGCATTCAATAGGTGTTTTTGTGTCATTGGATGAAAATTTAGGTCTTTTTCGTCCTCCCTAAACTTAATCTTGTCCAATTACAGTTTCTAACCAATCTTGTGTATCCAATAGGTGTTTTGTGTCATTGGATGAATAATTAGGTCATTTTCGTCCTCCCTAGGCTAATTCTTGTCCAATTAGGGTTTCTAACCAATCTTGTGCATCCAATAGGTGTTTTGTGTCATTGGATGAACAAGTAGGTCATTTTCGTCCTCCCTAGGCTTATTCTTGTCCAATTAGGGTTTTAAACCAATCTTGTGCATCCAATAGGTGTTTTGTTTCATTGGATGAACATTTAGGTTTTTTTCGTCCTCCCTAAACTTAATCTTGTCCAATTAGGGTTTCTAACCAATCTTGTGCATCCAATAGGTGTTTTTGTGTCATTGGAAGAATATTTAGGTCATAATCGTCCTCCCTACAATTAATCTTGTCCAATTAGGGTTTTTAACCAATCTTGTGCATCCAATAGGTGTTTTGTGTCATTGGATGAACATTTAGGTCATTTTCGTCCTTGCTAAACTTAATCTTGTCCAATTAGGGTTTCTAACCAATCTTGTGCATCCAATAGGTGTTTTTGTGTCATTGGATGAACATTTAGGTCATTTTCGTCCTCCCTAGGCTTATGCTTGTCCAATTAGGGTTTCTAACCAATCTTGTGCATCCAATAGGTGTTTTTCTGTCATTGGATGAACAATTAGGTCATTTTCGCGCACCCTAGGCTAATTCTTTTCCAATTAGGGTTTTTAACCAATCTTGTGCATCCAATAGGTGTTTTGTGTCATTGGATGAACAATTAGGTCATTTTCATCCTCCCTAGACTAATTCTTGTCCAATTAGGGTTTTTAACCAATCTTGTGCATTGAATAGGTGTTTTTGTGTCATTGGAAGAATATTTAGGTCATAATCGTCCTCCCTACAATTAATCTTGTCCAATTAGGGATTCTAACCAATCATGTGCATCCAATAGGTTTTTTTGTGTCATTGGATGAACATTTAGGTCATTTTCATCCTCCCTAGGCTTATGCTTGTCCAATTTGGGTTTCAAACCAATCTTGTGCATCCATTAGGTGTTTTTGTGTCATTGGATGAACAATTAGGTCATTTTCGTCCTCCCTAGGCTAATTCTTGTCCAATTAGGGTTTCTAACCAATCTTGTGCATCCAATAGGTGTTTTTGTGTCATTGGATGAACATTTAGGTCATTTTCGTCCTCCCTAGGCTTATGCTTGTCCAATTAGGGTTTCTAACCAATCTTGTGCATCCAATAGGTGTTTTGTGTCATTGGATGAACAAGTAGGTCATTTTCGTCCTCCCTAGGCTTATTCTTGTCCAATTAGGGTTTTAAACCAATCTTGTGCATCCAATAGGTGTTTTGTGTCATTGGATGAACATTTAGGTCATTTTCGTCCTCCCTACACTTAATCTTGTCCAATTAGGGTTTCTAACCAATCTTGTGCATCCAATAGGTGTTTTTGTGTCATTGGATGAACATTTAGGTCTTTTTCGTCCTCCCTTGGCTTATGCCTGTCGAATTAGGGTTTCTAACCAATCTTGTGCATCCAATAGGTGTTTTTGTGTCATTGGATGAACAATTAGGTGATTTTCGTCCTCCCTAGGCTAATTCTTGTCCAATTAGGGTTTCTAACCAATCTTGTGCATCCAATAGGTGTTTTGTGTCATTGGATGAACAATTAGGTCATTTTTGTCCTCCCTAAGCTAATTCTTGTGCAATTAGGGTTTCTAACCAATCTTTTGCATCAAATAGGTGTTTTGTGTCATTGGATGAATATTTAGGTCATTTTCGTCCTCCCTACACTTAATCTTGTCCAATTAGGGTTTCTAACCAATCTTGTGCATCCAATAGGTGTTTTTGTGTCATTGGATGAACATTTTGGTCTTTTTCGTCCTCCCTTGGCTTATGCCTGTCGAATTAGGGTTTCTAACCAATCTTGTGCATCCAATAGGTGTTTTTGTGTCATTGGATGAACAATTAGGTGATTTTCGTCCTCCCTAGGCTAATTCTTGTCCAATTAGGGTTTCTAACCAATCTTGTGCATCCAATAGGTGTTTTGTGTCATTGGATGAACAAGTAGGTCATTTTCGTCCTCCCTAGGCTTATTCTTGTCCAATTAGGGTTTTAAACCAATCTTGTGCATCCAATAGGTGTTTTGTGTCATTGGATGAACATTTAGGTCATTATCGTCCTTCCTAAACTTAATCTTGTCCAATTAGGGTTTCTAAGCTATCTTGTGCAGCCAATAGGTGTTTTTTGTGTCATTGGAAGAACAATTAGGTGATTTTTGTCCTCCCTAAGCTAATTCTTCTCCAATTAGGGTTTATAACCAATCTTCTGCATCCAATAGGTGTTTTTGTGTCATTGGATGAACATTTAGGTCTTTTTCGTCCTCCCTAAACTTAATCTTGTCCAATTAGGGTTTCTAACCAATCTTGTGCATCCAATAGGTGTTTTTGTGTCATTTGATGAATATTTAGGTCATTTTCGTCCTCCCTACACTTAATCCAATTAGGGTTTTTAACCAATCTTGTGCATCCAATAGGTGTTTTTGTGTCATTGGATGAATATTTAGGTCATTTTCGTCCTCCCTACACTTAATCTTGTCCAATTAGGGTTTCTAACCAATCTTGTGTATCCAATAGGTGTTTTTGTTGCATTGGATGAACATTTAGGTCATTTTCGTCCTCCCTAGGCTTATGCTTGTCCAATTAGGGTTTCTAACCAATCTTGTGCGTCCAATAGGTGTTTTTGTGTCATTGGATGAACAATTAGGTCATTTTCGTCCTCCTTAGGCAAATTCTTGTCCAATTAGGGTTTCTAACCAATCTTGTGCATCCATTAGGTGTTTTGTGTCATTGGATGAACATTTAGGTCATTTTCGTCCTCCCTAGGCTTATTCTTGTCCAATTAGGGTTTTTAACCAATCTTGTGCATCGAATAGGTGTTTTGTGTCATTGGATGAGCATTTAGGTCATTTTCGTCCTCCCTAAACTTAATCTTGTCCAATTAGGGTTTCTAACCAATCTTGTGCATCCAATAGGTGTTTTTGTGTCGTTGGATGAACAATTAGGTCATTTTCGTCCTCCCTAGCCTAATTCTTGTCCAATTAGTGTTTCTAACCAATCTTTTGCATCCAATAGGTGTTTTGTGTCATTGGATGAATATTTAGGTCATTTTCGTCCTCCCTACATTTAATCTTGTCCAATTAGGGTTTCTAACCAATCTTGTGCATCCAGTAGGTGTTTTTGTGTAATTGGATGAAAAATTAGGTCATTTTCGTCCTCCCTAGGCTAATTCTTGTCCAATTAGGGTTTCTAACCAATCTTGTGCATCCAATAGGTGTTTTGTGTCATTGGAGAATATTTATGTCATTTTCGTCGTCCCTAAACTTAATCTCGTCCAATTAGGGTTTTTAACCATTCTTGTGCATCCAATAGGTGTTTTTGTGTCATTGGATAAATACTTATGTCATTTTCGTCCTTCCTACTATTAATCTTGTCCAATTAGGGTTTCTAGCCAATCTTGTGCATCCAGTAGGTGTTTTTGTGTGATTGGATGAACATTTAGGTCATTTTCGTCCTTCCTAGGCTTATGCTTGTCCAATTAGGGTTTCTAACCAATCTTGTGCGTCCAATAGGTGTTTTTGTGTTATTGGATGAACAATTATGTCATTTTCGTCCTCCCTAGGCTTATTCTTGTCCAATTAGGGTTTTTAACCAATCTTGTGCATCCAATAGGTGTTTTTGTGTCATTGGATGAATATTTAGGTTATTTTCGTCCTCCCTACACTTAATCTTGTCCAATTAGGGTTTTTAACCAATCTTGTGCATCCAATAGGTGTTTTTGTTGCATTGGATGAACATTTAGGTCATTTTCGTCCTCCCTAAACTTAATCATGTCCAATTAGGGTTTCTAACCAATCTTGTGCATCCAATAGGTGTTTTTGTGTCATTGGATGAATATTTAGGTCATTTTCGTCCTCCCTACACTTAATCTTTTCCAATTAGGGTTTTTAACCAATCTTGTGCATCCAATAGGTGTTTTTGTTGCATTGGATGAACATTTAGGTCATTTTCGTCCTCCCTAGGCTTATGCTTGTCCAATTAGGGTTTCTAACCAATCTTGTGCGTCCAATAGGTGTTTTTGTGTCATTGGATGAACAATTAGGTCATTTTCGTCCTCCTTAGGCAAATTCTTGTCCAATTAGGGTTTCTAACCAATCTTGTGCATCCAATAGGTGTTTTTGTGTCATTGGATGAATATTTAGGTCATTTTCGTCCTCCCTACACTTAATCCAATTAGGGTTTTTAACCAATCTTGTGCATCCAATAGGTGTTTTTGTGTCATTGGATGAATATTTAGGTCATTTTCGTCCTCCCTACACTTAATCTTGTCCAATTAGGGTTTCTAACCAATCTTGTGCATCCAATAGGTGTTTTTGTGTCATTGGATGAACATTTAGGTCTTTTTCGTCCTCCCTTGGCTTATGCCTGTCGAATTAGGGTTTCTAACCAATCTTGTGCATCCAATAGGTGTTTTTGTGTCATTGGATGAACAATTAGGTGATTTTCGTCCTCCCTAGGCTAATTCTTGTCCAATTAGGGTTTCTAACCAATCTTGTGCATCCAATAGGTGTTTTGTGTCATTGGATGAACAAGTAGGTCATTTTCGTCCTCCCTAGGCTTATTCTTGTCCAATTAGGGTTTTAAACCAATCTTGTGCATCCAATAGGTGTTTTGTGTCATTGGATGAACATTTAGGTCATTATCGTCCTTCCTAAACTTAATCTTGTCCAATTAGGGTTTCTAAGCTATCTTGTGCAGCCAATAGGTGTTTTTTGTGTCATTGGAAAAACAATTAGGTGATTTTCGTCCTCCCTAAGCTAATTCTTCTCCAATTAGGGTTTATAACCAATCTTCTGCATCCAATAGGTGTTTTTGTGTCATTGGATGAACATTTAGGTCTTTTTCGTCCTCCCTAAACTTAATCTTGTCCAATTAGGGTTTCTAACCAATCTTGTGCATCCAATAGGTGTTTTTGTGTCATTTGATGAATATTTAGGTCATTTTCGTCCTCCCTACACTTAATCCAATTAGGGTTTTTAACCAATCTTGTGCATCCAATAGGTGTTTTTGTGTCATTGGATGAATATTTAGGTCATTTTCGTCCTCCCTACACTTAATCTTGTCCAATTAGGGTTTCTAACCAATCTTGTGTATCCAATAGGTGTTTTTGTTGCATTGGATGAACATTTAGGTCATTTTCGTCCTCCCTAGGCTTATGCTTGTCCAATTAGGGTTTCTAACCAATCTTGTGCGTCCAATAGGTGTTTTTGTGTCATTGGATGAACAATTAGGTCATTTTCGTCCTACTTAGGCAAATTCTTGTCCAATTAGGGTTTCTAACCAATCTTGTGCATCCAATAGGTGTTTTGTGTCATTGGATGAACATTTAGGTCATTTTCGTCCTCCCTAGGCTTATTCTTGTCCAATTAGGGTTTTTAACCAATCTTGTGCATCGAATAGGTGTTTTGTGTCATTGGATGAACATTTAGGTCATTTTCGTCCTCCCTAAACTTAATCTTGTCCAATTAGGGTTTCTAACCAATCTTGTGCATCCAATAGGTGTTTTTGTGTCGTTAGATGAACAATTAGGTCATTTTCGTCCTCCCTAGCCTAATTCTTGTCCAATTAGGGTTTCTAACCAATCTTTTGCATCTAATAGGTGTTTTGTGTCATTGGATGAATATTTAGGTCATTTTCGTCCTCCCTACATTTAATCTTGTCCAATTAGGGTTTCTAACCAACTTGTGCATCCAGTAGGTGTTTTTGTGTAATTGGATGAAAAATTAGGTCATTGTCGTCCTCCCTAGGCTAATTCTTGTCCAATTAGGGTTTGTAACCAATCTTGTGCATCCAATAGGTGTTTTCTGTCATTGGATGAATATTCATGTCATTTTCGTCCTCCCTACACTTAATCTTGTCCAATTAGGGTTCTTAACAAATCTTGTGCATCCAATAGGTGTTTTTGTGTCATTGGATAAATATTTATGTCATTTTCGTCCTCCCTACAATTAATCTTGTCCAATTAGGGTTTCTAACCAATCTTGTGCATCCAATAGGTGTTTTTGTGTGATTGGATGAACATTTTGGTCATTTTCGTCCTTCCTAGGCTTATGCTTGTCCAATTAGGGTTTCTAACCTATCTTGTGCATCCAATAGGTGTTTTTGTGTCATTGGATGAACAATTAGGTCATTTTCGTCCTCCCTAGGCTAATTCTTGTCCAATTAGGGTTTCTAACCAATCTTGTGCATCCAATAGGTGTTTTCTGTCATTGGATGAATATTCATGTCATTTTCGTCCTCCCTACACTTAATCTTGTCCAATTAGGGTTCTTAACAAATCTTGTGCATCCAATAGGTGTTTTTGTGTCATTGGATAAATATTTATGTCATTTTCGTCCTCCCTACAATTAATCTTGTCCAATTAGGGTTTCTAACCAATCTTGTGCATCCAATAGGTGTTTTTGTGTGATTGGATGAACATATAGGTCATTTTCGTCCTTCCTAGGCTTATGCTTGTCCAATTAGGGTTTCTAACCAATCTTGTGCATCCAATAGGTGTTTTTGTGTCGTTGGATGAACAATTAGGTCATTTTCGTCCTCCCTAAGCTAATTCTTGTCCAATTAGGGTTTCTAACCAATCTTGTGCATCCAATAGGTGTTTTGTGTCATTGGATGAACAATTAGGTCATTTTCGTCCTCCTTAGGCTTATTCTTGTCCAATTAGGGTTTTTAACCAATCTTGTGCATCTAATAGGTGTTTTTGTGTCATTGGATGAATAGTTAGGTCATTTTCGTCCTCCCTACACTTAATCTTGTCCAATTAGGGTTTTTAACCAATCTCGTGCATCCAATACGTGTTTTTGTGTAATTGGATGAACAATTAGGTCATTTTCGTCCTCCCTAGGCTAATTCTTGTCGAATTAGGGTTTCTAACCAATCTTGTGCATCCAATAGGTGTTTTGTGTCATTGGAGAATATTTATGTCATTTTCGTCGTCCCTAAACTTAATATTGTCCAATTAGGGTTTCTAACCAATCTTGTGCATCCAATAGGTGTTTTTGTGTCATTGGATGAATATTTAGGTCATTTTCGTCCTCCCTACACTTAATCCAATTAGGGTTTTTAACCAATCTTGTGCATCCAATAGGTGTTTTTGTGTCATTGGATGAATATTTAGGTCATTTTCGTCGTCCCTACACTTAATCTTGTCCAATTAGGGTTTCTAACCAATCTTGTGCATCCAATAGGTGTTTTTGTTGCATTGGATGAACATTTAGGTCATTTTCGTCCTCCCTAGGCTTATGCTTGTCCAATTAGGGTTTCTAACCAATCTTGTGCGTCCAATAGGTGTTTTTGTGTCATTGGATGAACAATTAGGTCATTTTCGTCCTCCTTAGGCAAATTCTTGTCAAATTAGGGTTTCTAACCAATCTTGTGCATCCAATACGTGTTTTGTGTCATTGGATGAACATTTAGGTCATTTTCGTCCTCCCTAGGCTTATTCTTGTCCAATTAGGGTTTTTAACCAATCTTGTGCATCGAATAGGTGTTTTGTGTCATTGGATGAACATTTAGGTCATTTTCGTCCTCCCTAAACTTAATCTTGTCCAATTAGGGTTTCTAACCAATCTTGTGCATCCAATAGGTGTTTTTGTGTCGTTAGATGAACAATTAGGTCATTTTCGTCCTCCCTAGCCTAATTCTTGTCCAATTAGGGTTTCTAACCAATCTTTTGCATCTAATAGGTGTTTTGTGTCATTGGATGAATATTTAGGTCATTTTCGTCCTCCCTACATTTAATCTTGTCCAATTAGGGTTTCTAACCAACTTGTGCATCCAGTAGGTGTTTTTGTGTAATTGGATGAAAAATTAGGTCATTGTCGTCCTCCCTAGGCTAATTCTTGTCCAATTAGGGTTTGTAACCAATCTTGTGCATCCAATAGGTGTTTTCTGTCATTGGATGAATATTCATGTCATTTTCGTCCTCCCTACACTTAATCTTGTCCAATTAGGGTTCTTA
Source organism: Cicer judaicum (assembly GCA_037974835.1). Taxonomy (NCBI): domain Eukaryota; kingdom Viridiplantae; phylum Streptophyta; class Magnoliopsida; order Fabales; family Fabaceae; genus Cicer; species Cicer judaicum. The sequence goes on along the minus strand of JBBPBS010000510.1, from coordinate 497,139 downwards.
ACAAATCTTGTGCATCCAATAGGTGTTTTTGTGTCATTGGATAAATATTTATGTCATTTTCGTCCTCCCTACAATTAATCTTGTCCAATTAGGGTTTCTAACCAATCTTGTGCATCCAATAGGTGTTTTTGTGTGATTGGATGAACATTTTGGTCATTTTCGTCCTTCCTAGGCTTATGCTTGTCCAATTAGGGTTTCTAACCTATCTTGTGCATCCAATAGGTGTTTTTGTGTCATTGGATGAACAATTAGGTCATTTTCGTCCTCCCTAGGCTAATTCTTGTCCAATTAGGGTTTCTAACCAATCTTGTGCATCCAATAGGTGTTTTGTGTCATTGGATGAACAATTAGGTCAATTTCGTCCTCCTTACGCTTATTCTTGTCCAATTAGGGTTTTTAACCAATCTTGTGCATCTAATAGGTGTTTTTGTGTCATTGGATGAATAGTTAGGTCATTTTCGTCCTCCCTACACTTAATCTTGTCCAATTAGGGTTTTTAACCAATCTCGTGCATCCAATACGTGTTTTTGTGTAATTGGATGAACAATTAGGTCATTTTCGTCCTCCCTAGGCTAATTTTTGTCCAATTAGGGTTTCTAACCAATCTTGTGCATCCAATAGGTGTTTTGTGTCATTGGAGAATATTTAGGTCATTTTCGTCGTCCCTAAACTTAATCTTGTCCAATTAGGGTTTTTAACCATTCTTGTGCATCCAATAGGTGTTTTTGTGTCATTGGATAAATATTTATGTCATTTTCGTCCTCCCTACAATTAATCTTGTCCAATTAGGGTTTCTAACCAATCTTGTGCATCCAATAGGTGTTTTGTGTGATTGGATGAACATTTTGGTCATTTTCGTCCTTCCTAGGCTTATGCTTGTCCAATTAGGGTTTCTAACCTATCTTGTGCATCCAATAGGTGTTTTTGTGTCATTGGATGAACAATTAGGTCATTTTCGTCCTCCCTAGGCTAATTCTTGTCCAATTAGGGTTTCTAACCAATCTTGTGCATCCAATAGGTGTTTTGTGTCATTGGATGAACAATTAGGTCATTTTCGTCCTCCTTAGGCTTATTCTTGTCCAATTAGGGTTTTTAACCAATCTTGTGCATCTAATAGGTGTTTTTGTGTCATTGGATGAATAGTTAGGTCATTTTCGTCCTCCCTACACTTAATCTTGTCCAATTAGGGTTTTTAACCAATCTTGTGCGTCTAATAGGTGTTTTTGTGTCATTGAATGAATAGTTAGGTCATTTTCGTCCTCCCTACACTTAATCTTGTCCAATTAGGGTTTTTAACCAATCTCGTGCATCCAATACGTGTTTTTCTGTAATTGGATGAACAATTAGGTCATTTTCGTCCTCCCTAGGCAAATTCTTGTCCAATTAGGGTTTCTAACCAATCTTGTGCATCCAATAGGTGTTTTGTGTCATTGGATGAACATTTAGGTCATTTTCGTCGTCCCTAAACTTATTCTTGTCCAATTAGGGTTTTTAACCAATCTTGTGCATCGAATAGGTGTTTTGTGTCATTGGATGAACATTTAGGTCATTTTCGTCCTCCCTAAACTTAATCATGTCCAATTAGGGTTTCTAACCAATCTTGTGCATCCAATAGGTGTTTTTGTGTCATTGGATGAATATTTAGGTCATTTTCGTCCTCCCTACACTTAATCTTGTCCAATTAGGGTTTTTAACCAATCTTGTGCATCCAATAGGTGTTTTTGTGTCATTGGATGAATATTTAGGTCATTTTCGTCCTCCCTACACTTAATCTTGTCCAATTAGGGTTTCTAACCAATCTTGTGTATCCAATAGGTGTTTTTGTTGCATTGGATGAACATTTAGGTCATTTTCGTCCTCCCTAGGCTTATGCTTGTCCAATTAGGGTTTCTAACCAATCTTGTGCGTCCAATAGGTGTTTTTGTGTCATTGGATGAACAATTAGGTCATTTTCGTCCTCCTTAGGCAAATTCTTGTCCAATTAGGGTTTCTAACCAATCTTGTGCATCCATTAGGTGTTTTGTGTCATTGGATGAACATTTAGGTCATTTTCGTCCTCCCTAGGCTTATTCTTGTCCAATTAGGGTTTTTAACCAATCTTGTGCATCGAATAGGTGTTTTGTGTCATTGGATGAACATTTAGGTCATTTTCGTCCTCCCTAAACTTAATCTTGTCCAATTAGGGTTTCTAACCAATCTTGTGCATCCAATAGGTGTTTTTGTGTCGTTGGATGAACAATTAGGTCATTTTCGTCCTCCCTAGCCTAATTCTTGTCCAATTAGTGTTTCTAACCAATCTTTTGCATCCAATAGGTGTTTTGTGTCATTGGATGAATATTTAGGTCATTTTCGTCCTCCCTACATTTAATCTTGTCCAATTAGGGTTTCTAACCAATCTTGTGCATCCAGTAGGTGTTTTTGTGTAATTGGATGAAAAATTAGGTCATTTTCGTCCTCCCTAGGCTAATTCTTGTCCAATTAGGGTTTCTAACCAATCTTGTGCATCCAATAGGTGTTTTGTGTCATTGGAGAATATTTATGTCATTTTCGTCGTCCCTAAACTTAATCTCGTCCAATTAGGGTTTTTAACCATTCTTGTGCATCCAATAGGTGTTTTTGTGTCATTGGATAAATACTTATGTCATTTTCGTCCTTCCTACTATTAATCTTGTCCAATTAGGGTTTCTAGCCAATCTTGTGCATCCAGTAGGTGTTTTTGTGTGATTGGATGAACATTTAGGTCATTTTCGTCCTTCCTAGGCTTATGCTTGTCCAATTAGGGTTTCTAACCAATCTTGTGCGTCCAATAGGTGTTTTTGTGTTATTGGATGAACAATTATGTCATTTTCGTCCTCCCTAGGCTTATTCTTGTCCAATTAGGGTTTTTAACCAATCTTGTGCATCCAATAGGTGTTTTTGTGTCATTGGATGAATATTTAGGTTATTTTCGTCCTCCCTACACTTAATCTTGTCCAATTAGGGTTTTTAACCAATCTTGTGCATCCAATAGGTGTTTTTGTTGCATTGGATGAACATTTAGGTCATTTTCGTCCTCCCTAAACTTAATCATGTCCAATTAGGGTTTCTAACCAATCTTGTGCATCCAATAGGTGTTTTTGTGTCATTGGATGAATATTTAGGTCATTTTCGTCCTCCCTACACTTAATCTTTTCCAATTAGGGTTTTTAACCAATCTTGTGCATCCAATAGGTGTTTTTGTTGCATTGGATGAACATTTAGGTCATTTTCGTCCTCCCTAGGCTTATGCTTGTCCAATTAGGGTTTCTAACCAATCTTGTGCGTCCAATAGGTGTTTTTGTGTCATTGGATGAACAATTAGGTCATTTTCGTCCTCCTTAGGCAAATTCTTGTCCAATTAGGGTTTCTAACCAATCTTGTGCATCCAATAGGTGTTTTTGTGTCATTGGATGAATATTTAGGTCATTTTCGTCCTCCCTACACTTAATCCAATTAGGGTTTTTAACCAATCTTGTGCATCCAATAGGTGTTTTTGTGTCATTGGATGAATATTTAGGTCATTTTCGTCGTCCCTACACTTAATCTTGTCCAATTAGGGTTTCTAACCAATCTTGTGCATCCAATAGGTGTTTTTGTTGCATTGGATGAACATTTAGGTCATTTTCGTCCTCCCTAGGCTTATGCTTGTCCAATTAGGGTTTCTAACCAATCTTGTGCGACCAATAGGTGTTTTTGTGTCATTGGATGAACAATTAGGTCATTTTCGTCCTCCTTAGGCAAATTCTTGTCCAATTAGGGTTTCTAACCAATCTTGTGCATCCAATAGGTGTTTTGTGTCATTGGATGAACATTTAGGTCATTTTCGTCCTCCCTAGGCTTATTCTTGTCCAATTAGGGTTTTTAACCAATATTGTGCATCGAATAGGTGTTTTGTGTCATTGGATGAACATTTAGGTCATTTTCGTCCTCCCTAAACTAAATCTTGTCCAATTAGGGTTTCTAACCAATCTTGTGTATCCAATAGGTGTTTTTATGTCGTTGGATGAACAATTAGGTCATTTTCGTCCTCCCTAGCCTAATTCTTGTCCAGTTAGGGTTTCTAACCAATCTTTTGCATCCAATAGGTGTTTTGTGTCATTGGATGAATATTTAGGTCATTTTCGTCCTCCCTACATTTAATCTTGTCCAATTAGGGTTTCTAACCAATCTTGTGCATCCAGTAGGTGTTTTTGTGTAATTGGATGAAAAATTAGGTCATTTTCGTTCTCCCTAGGCTAATTCTTGTCCAATTAGGGTTTGTAACCAATCTTGTGCATCCAATAGGTGTTTTCAGTCACTGGATGAATATTCATGTCATTTTCGTCCTCCCTAAACTTAATCTTGTCCAATTAGGGTTCTTAACAAATCTTGTGCATCCAATAGGTGTTTTTGTGTCATTGGATAAATATTTATGTCATTTTCGTCCTCCCTACAATTAATCTTGTCCAATTAGGGTTTCTAACCAATCTTGTGCATCCAATAGGTGTTTTTGTGTGATTGGATGAACATATAGGTCATTTTCGTCCTTCCTAGGCTTATGCTTGTCCAATTAGGGTTTCTAACCAATCTTGTGCATCCAATAGGTGTTTTTGTGTCGTTGGATGAACAATTAGGTCATTTTCGTCCTCCCTAGGCTAATTCTTGTCCAATTAGGGTTTCTAACCAATCTTGTGCATCCAATAGGTGTTTTGTGTCATTGGATGAACAATTAGGTCATTTTCGTCCTCCTTAGGCTTATTCTTGTCCAATTAGGGTTTTTAACCAATCTTGTGCATCTAATAGGTGTTTTTGTGTCATTGGATGAATAGTTATGTCATTTTCGTCCTCCCTACACTTAATCTTGTCCAATTAGGGTTTTTAACCAATCTCGTGCATCCAATACGTGTTTTTGTGTAATTGGATGAACAATTAGGTCATTTTCGTCCTCCATAGGCTAATTCTTGTCCAATTAGGGTTTCTAACCAATCTTGTGCGTCCAATAGGTGTTTTGTGTCATTGGAGAATATTTATGTCATTTTCGTCGTCCCTAAACTTAATATTGTCCAATTAGGGTTTCTAACCAATCTTTTGCATCCAATAGGTGTTTTTGTGTCATTGGATGAATATTTAGGTCATTTTCGTCCTCCCTACACTTAATCCAATTAGGGTTTTTAACCAATCTTGTGCATCCAATAGGTGTTTTTGTGTCATTGGATGAATATTTAGGTCATTTTCGTCGTCCCTACACTTAATCTTGTCCAATTAGGGTTTCTAACCAATCTTGTGCATCCAATAGGTGTTTTTGTTGCATTGGATGAACATTTAGGTCATTTTCGTCCTCCCTAGGCTTATGCTTGTCCAATTAGGGTTTCTAACCAATCTTGTGCGTCCAATAGGTGTTTTTGTGTCATTGGATGAACAATTAGGTCATTTTCGTCCTCCTTAG
>JBBPBS010000510.1:480003-491262 GCA_037974835.1 Cicer judaicum | reverse complement strand
TAGGCAAATTCTTGTCCAATTAGGGTTTCTAACCAATCTTGTGCATCCAATAGGTGTTTTGTGTCATTGGATGAACATTTAGGTCATTTTCGTCCTCCCTAGGCTTATTCTTGTCCAATTAGGGTTTTTAACCAATCTTGTGCATCGAATAGGTGTTTTGTGTCATTGGATGAACATTTAGGTCATTTTCGTCCTCCCTAAACTTAATCTTGTCCAATTCGGGTTTCTAACCAATCTTGTGCATCCAATAGTTGTTTTTGTGTCGTTGGATGAACAATTAGGTCATTTTCGTCCTCCCTAGCCTAATTCTTGTCCAGTTAGGGTTTCTAACCAATCTTTTGCATCCAATAGGTGTTTTGTGTCATTGGATGAATATTTAGGTCATTTTCGTCCTCCCTACATTTAATCTTGTCCAATTAGGGTTTCTAACCAATCTTGTGCATCCAGTAGGTGTTTTTGTGTAATTGGATGAAAAATTAGGTCATTTTCGTTCTCCCTAGGCTAATTCTTGTCCAATTAGGGTTTGTAACCAATCTTGTGCATCCAATAGGTGTTTTCAGTCATTGGATGAATATTCATGTCATTTTCGTCCTCCCTAAACTTAATCTTGTCCAATTAGGGTTCTTAACAAATCTTGTGCATCCAATAGGTGTTTTTGTGTCATTGGATAAATATTTATGTCATTTTCGTCCTCCCTACAATTAATCTTGTCCAATTAGGGTTTCTAACCAATCTTGTGCATCCAATAGGTTTTTTTGTGTGATTGGATGAACATATAGGTCATTTTCGTCCTTCCTAGGCTTATGCTTGTCCAATTAGGGTTTCTAACCAATCTTGTGCATCCAATAGGTGTTTTTGTGTCGTTGGATGAACAATTAGGTCATTTTCGTCCTCCCTAAGCTAATTCTTGTCCAATTAGGGTTTCTAACCAATCTTGTGCATCCAATAGGTGTTTTGTGTCATTGGATGAACAATTAGGTCATTTTCGTCCTCCTTAGGCTTATTCTTGTCCAATTAGGGTTTTTAACCAATCTTGTGCATCTAATAGGTGTTTTTGTGTCATTGGATGAATAGTTAGGTCATTTTCGTCCTCCCTACACTTAATCTTGTCCAATTAGGGTTTTTAACCAATCTCGTGCATCCAATACGTGTTTTTGTGTAATTGGATGAACAATTAGGTCATTTTCGTCCTCCCTAGGCTAATTCTTGTCCAATTAGGGTTTCTAACCAATCTTGTGCATCCAATAGGTGTTTTGTGTCATTGGAGAATATTTATGTCATTTTCGTCGTCCCTAAACTTAATATTGTCCAATTAGGGTTTCTAACCAATCTTGTGCATCCAATAGGTGTTTTTGTGTCATTGGATGAATATTTAGGTCATTTTCGTCCTCCCTACACTTAATCCAATTAGGGTTTTTAACCAATCTTGTGCATCCAATAGGTGTTTTTGTGTCATTGGATGAATAATTAGGTCATTTTCGTCGTCCCTACACTTAATCTTGTCCAATTAGGGTTTCTAACCAATCTTGTGCATCCAATAGGTGTTTTTGTTGCATTGGATGAACATTTAGGTCATTTTCGTCCTCCCTAGGCTTATGCTTGTCCAATTAGGGTTTCTAACCAATCTTGTGCGTCCAATAGGTGTTTTTGTGTCATTGGATGAACAATTAGGTCATTTTCTTCCTCCCTAGGCAAATTCTTGTCCAATTAGGGTTTCTAACCAATCTTGTGCATCCAATAGGTGTTTTGTGTCATTGGATGAACATTTAGGTCATTTTCGTCCTCCCTAGGCTTATTCTTGTCCAATTAGGGTTTTTAACCAATCTTGTGCATCGAATAGGTGTTTTGTGTCATTGGATGAACATTTAGGTCATTTTCGTCCTCCCTAAACTTAATCATGTCCAATTAGGGTTTCTAACCAATCTTGTGCATCCAATAGGTGTTTTTGTGTCATTGGATGAATATTTAGGTCATTTTCGTCCTCCCTACACTTAATCTTGTCCAATTAGGGTTTTTAACCAATCTTGTGCATCCAATAGGTGTTTTTGTTGCATTGCATGAACATTTAGGTCATTTTCTTCCTCCCTAGGCTTATGCTTGTCCAATTAGGGTTTCTAACCAATCTTGTGCGTCCAATAGGTGTTTTTGTGTCATTGGATGAACAATTAGGTCATTTTCGTCCTCCTTAGGCAAATTCTTGTCCAATTAGGGTTTCTAACCAATCTTGTGCATCCAATAGGTGTTTTTGTGTCATTGGATGAACATTTAGGTCATTTTCGTCCTCCCTAGGCTTAAGCTTGTCCAATTAGGGTTTCTAACCAATCTTGTGCATCCAATAGGTGTCTTTGTGTCATTGGATGAACAATTTGTCATTTTCGTCCACCCTAGGCTAATTCTTGTCCAATTAGGGTTTTTAACCAATCTTGTGCATCCAATAGGTGTTTTGTGTCATTGGATGAACAATTAGGTCATTTTTGTCCTCCCTAAGCTAATTCTTGTGCAATTAGGGTTTCTAACCAATCTTTTGCATCAAATAGGTGTTTTGTGTCATTGGATGAATATTTAGGTCATTTTCGTCCTCCCTACACTTAATCTTGTCCAATTAGGGTTTCTAACCAATCTTGTGCATCCAATAGGTGTTTTTGTGTCCTTGGATGAACATTTAGGTCTTTTTCGTCCTCCCTTGGCTTATGCCTGTCGAATTAGGGTTTCTAACCAATCTTGTGCATCCAATAGGTGTTTTTGTGTCATTGGATGAACAATTAGGTGATTTTCGTCCTCCCTAGGCTAATTCTTGTCCAATTAGGGTTTCTAACCAATCTTGTGCATCCAATAGGTGTTTTGTGTCATTGGATGAACAAGTAGGTCATTTTCGTCCTCCCTAGGCTTATTCTTGTCCAATTAGGGTTTTAAACCAATCTTGTGCATCCAATAGGTGTTTTGTGTCATTGGATGAACATTTAGGTCATTATCGTCCTTCCTAAACTTAATCTTGTCCAATTAGGGTTTCTAAGCTATCTTGTGCAGCCAATAGGTGTTTTTTGTGTCATTGGAAAAACAATTAGGTGATTTTCGTCCTCCCTAAGCTAATTCTTCTCCAATTAGGGTTTATAACCAATCTTCTGCATCCAATAGGTGTTTTTGTGTCATTGGATGAACATTTAGGTCTTTTTCGTCCTCCCTAAACTTAATCTTGTCCAATTAGGGTTTCTAACCAATCTTGTGCATCCAATAGGTGTTTTTGTGTCATTTGATGAATATTTAGGTCATTTTCGTCCTCCCTACACTTAATCCAATTAGGGTTTTTAACCAATCTTGTGCATCCAATAGGTGTTTTTGTGTCATTGGATGAATATTTAGGTCATTTTCGTCCTCCCTACACTTAATCTTGTCCAATTAGGGTTTCTAACCAATCTTGTGTATCCAATAGGTGTTTTTGTTGCATTGGATGAACATTTAGGTCATTTTCGTCCTCCCTAGGCTTATGCTTGTCCAATTAGGGTTTCTAACCAATCTTGTGCGTCCAATAGGTGTTTTTGTGTCATTGGATGAACAATTAGGTCATTTTCGTCCTCCTTAGGCAAATTCTTGTCCAATTAGGGTTTCTAACCAATCTTGTGCATCCATTAGGTGTTTTGTGTCATTGGATGAACATTTAGGTCATTTTCGTCCTCCCTAGGCTTATTCTTGTCCAATTAGGGTTTTTAACCAATCTTGTGCATCCAATAGGTGTTTTGTGTCATTGGATGAACATTTAGGTCATTTTCGTCCTCCCTAGGCTTATGCTTGTCCAATTAGGGTTTCTAACCAATCTTGTGCATCCAATAGGTGTCTTTGTGTCATTGGATGAACAATGTGTCATTTTCGTCCACCCTAGGCTAATTCTTGTCCAATTAGGGTTTTTAACCAATCTTGTGCATCCAATAGGTGTTTTGTGTCATTGGATGAACATTTAGGTCATTTTCGTCCTCGCTAAACTTAATCTTGTCCAATTAGGGTTTCTAACCAATCTTGTGCATCCAATAGGTGTTTTTGTGTCATTGGATGAACATTTAGGTCATTTTCGTCCTCCCTAGGCTATGCTTGTCCAATTAGGGTTTCTAACCAATCTTGTGCATCCAATAGGTGTCTTTGTGTCATTGGATGAACAATTTGTCATTTTCGTCCACCCTAGGCTAATTCTAGTCCAATTAGGGTTTTTAACCAATCTTGTGCATCCAATAGGTGTTTTGTGTCATTGGATGAACAATTAGGTCATTTTCGTCCTCCCTAGGCTTATACTTGTCAAATTAGGGTTTCTAACCAATCTTGTGCGTCCAATAGGTGTTTTTGTGTCATTGGATGAACAATTAGGTGATTTTCGTCCTGCCTAGGCTAATTCTTGTCCAATTAGGGTTTCTAACCAATCTTGTGCATCCAATAGGTGTTTCTGTGTCATTGGATGAACATTTAGGTCTTTTTCGTCCTCCCTTGGCTTATGCCAGTCGAATTAGGGTTTCTAACCAATCTTGTGCATCCAATAGGTGTTTTTGTGTCATTGGATGAACAATTAGATGATTTTCGTCCTCCCTAGGCTAATTCTTGTCCAATTAGGGTTTCTAACCAATCTTGTGCATCCAATAGGTGTTTTGTGTCATTGGATGAACAATTAGGTCATTTTCGTCCTCCCTAGCCTAATTCTTGTCCAATTAGGGTTTCTAACCAATCTTTTGCATCCAATAGGTGTTTTTGTGTCATTGGATGAATATTTAGGTCATTTTCGTCCTCCCTACACTTAATCCAATTAGGGTTTTTAACCAATCTTGTGCATCCAATAGGTGTTTTTGTGTCATTGGATGAATAATTAGGTCATTTTCGTCGTCCCTACACTTAATCTTGTCCAATTAGGGTTTCTAACCAATCTTGTGCATCCAATAGGTGTTTTTGTTGCATTGGATGAACATTTAGGTCATTTTCGTCCTCCCTAGGCTTATGCTTGTCCAATTAGGGTTTCTAACCAATCTTGTGCGTCCAATAGGTGTTTTTGTGTCATTGGATGAACAATTAGGTCATTTTCGTCCTCCTTAGGCAAATTCTTGTCCAATTAGGGTTTCTAACCAATCTTGTGCATCCAATAGGTGTTTTGTGTCATTGGATGAACATTTAGGTCATTTTCGTCCTACCTAGGCTTATTCTTGTCCAATTAGGGTTTTTAACCAATCTTGTGCATCGAATAGGTGTTTTGTGTCATTGGATGAACATTTAGGTCATTTTCTTCCTCCCTAAACTTAATCTTGTCCAATTAGGGTTTCTAACCAATCTTGTGCATCCAATAGGTGTTTTTGTGTCGTTGGATGAACAATTAGGTCATTTTCGTCCTCCCTAGCCTAATTCTTGTCCAATTAGGGTTTCTAACCAATCTTTTGCATCCAATAGGTGTTTTGTGTCATTGGATGAATATTTAGGTCATTTTCGTCCTCCCTACATTTAATCTTGTCCAATTAGGGTTTCTAACCAATCTTGTGCATCCAGTAGGTGTTTTTGTGTAATTGGATGAAAAATTAGGTCATTTTCGTCCTCCCTAGGCTAATTCTTGTCCAATTAGGGTTTCTAACCAATCTTGTGCATCCAATAGGTGTTTTGTGTCATTGGAGAATATTTATGTCATTTTCGTCGTCCCTAAACTTAATCTTGTCCAATTAGGGTTTTTAACCATTCTTGTGCATCCAATAGGTGTTTTTGTGTCATTGGATAAATACTTATGTCATTTTCGTCCTTCCTACTATTAATCTTGTCCAATTAGGGTTTCTAGCCAATCTTGTGCATCCAGTAGGTGTTTTTGTGTGATTGGATGAACATTTAGGTCATTTTCGTCCTTCCTAGGCTTATGCTTGTCCAATTAGGGTTTCTAACCAATCTTGTGCGTCCAATAGGTGTTTTTGTGTTATTGGATGAACAATTATGTCATTTTCGTCCTCCCTAGGCTTATTCTTGTCCAATTAGGGTTTTTAACCAATCTTGTGCATCCAATAGGTGTTTTTGTGTCATTGGATGAATATTTAGGTTATTTTCGTCCTCCCTACACTTAATCTTGTCCAATTAGGGTTTTTAACCAATCTTGTGCATCCAATAGGTGTTTTTGTTGCATTGGATGAACATTTAGGTCATTTTCGTCCTCCCTAGGCTAATTCTTATCCAATTAGGGTTTCTAACCAATCTTGTGCATCCAATAGGTGTTTTGTGTCATTGGATGAACAATTAGGTCATTTTCGTCCTCCTTAGGCTTATTCTTGTCCAATTAGGGTTTTTAACCAATCTTGTGCATCTTATAGGTGTTTTTGTGTCATTGGATGAATAGTTAGGTCATTTTCGTCCTCCCTACACTTAATCTTGTCCAATTAGGGTTTTTAACCAATCTTGTGCATCTAATAGGTGTTTTTGTGTCATTGAATGAATAGTTAGGTCATTTTCGTCCTCCCTACACTTAATCTTGTCCAATTAGGGTTTTTAACCAATCTCGTGCATCCAATACGTGTTTTTGTGTAATTGGATGAACAATTAGGTCATTTTCGTCCTCCCTAGGCTAATTTTTGTCCAATTAGGGTTTCTAACCAATCTTGTGCATCCAATAGGTGTTTTGTGTCATTGGAGAATATTTATGTCATTTTCGTCGTCCCTAAACTTAATCTTGTCCAATTAGGGTTTTTAACAATTCTTGTGCATCCAATAGGTGTTTTTGTGTCATTGGATAAATATTTATGTCATTTTCGTCCTCCCTACAATTAATCTTGTCCAATTAGGGTTTCTAACCAATCTCGTGCATCCAATAGGTGTTTTTGTGTGATTGGATCAACATTTAGGTCATTTTCGTCCTTCCTAGGCTTATGCTTGTCCAATTAGGGTTTCTAACCAATCTTGTGCATCCAATAGGTGTTTTTGTGTCATTGGATGAACAATTAGGTCATTTTCGTCCTCCCTAGGCTAATTCTTGTCCAATTAGGGTTTCTAACCAATCTTGTGCATCCAACAGGTGTTTTGTGTCATTGGATGAACAATTAGGTCATTTTCGTCCTCCTTAGGCTTATTCTTGTCCAATTAGGGTTTTTAACCAATCTTGTGCATCTAATAGGTGTTTTTGTGTCATTGGATGAATAGTTAGGTCATTTTCGTCCTCCCTACACTTAATCTTGTCCAATTAGGGTTTTTAACCAATCTCGTGCATCCAATACGTGTTTTTGTGTAATTGGATGAACAATTAGGTCATTTTCGTCCTCCCTAGGCTAATTTTTGTCCAATTAGGGTTTCTAACCAATCTTGTGCATCCAATAGGTGTTTTGTGTCATTGGATGAACATTTAGGTCATTTTCGTCCTCCCTAGGCTTATTCTTGTCCAATTAGGGTTTTTAACCAATCTTGTGCATCGAATAGGTGTTTTGTGTCATTGGATGAACATTTAGGTCATTTTCGTCCTCCCTAAACTTAATCTTGTCCAATTAGGGTTTTTAACCAATCTTGTGCATCCAATAGGTGTTTTTGTTGCATTGGATGAACATTTAGGTCATTTTCGTCCTCCCTAGGCTTATGCTTGTCCAATTAGGGTTTCTAACCAATCTTGTGCGTCCAATAGGTGTTTTTGTGTCATTGGATGAACAATTAGGTCATTTTCTTCCTCCCTAGGCAAATTCTTGTCCAATTAGGGTTTCTAACCAATCTTGTGCATCCAATAGGTGTTTTGTGTCATTGGATGAACATTTAGGTCATTTTCGTCCTCCCTAGGCTTATTCTTGTCCAATTAGGGTTTTTAACCAATCTTGTGCATCGAATAGGTGTTTTGTGTCATTGGATGAACATTTAGGTCATTTTCGTCCTCCCTAAACTTAATCATGTCCAATTAGGGTTTCTAACCAATCTTGTGCATCCAATAGGTGTTTTTGTGTCATTGGATGAATATTTAGGTCATTTTCGTCCTCCCTACACTTAATCTTGTCCAATTAGGGTTTTTAACCAATCTTGTGCATCCAATAGGTGTTTTGTGTCATTGGATGAACAATTAGGTCATTTTCGTCCTCCCTAAACTTAATCTTGTCCAATTAGGGTTTCTAACCAATCTTGTGCATCCAATAGGTGTTTTTGTGTCATTGGATGAACATTTAGGTCATTTTCGTCCTCCCTAGGCTTATGCTTGTCCAATTAGGGTTTCTAACCAATCTTGTGCATCCAATAGGTGTTTTGTGTCATTGGATGAACAAGTAGGTCATTTTCGTCCTCCCTAGGCTTATTCTTGTCCAATTAGGGTTTTAAACCAATCTTGTGCATCCAATAGGTGTTTTGTGTCATTGGATGAACATTTAGGTCATTATCGTCCTTCCTAAACTTAATCTTGTCCAATTAGGGTTTCTAAGCTATCTTGTGCAGCCAATAGGTGTTTTTTGTGTCATTGGAAGAACAATTAGGTGATTTTCGTCCTCCCTAAGCTAATTCTTCTCCAATTAGGGTTTATAACCAATCTTCTGCATCCAATAGGTGTTTTTGTGTCATTGGATGAACATTTAGGTCTTTTTCGTCCTCCCTAAACTTAATCTTGTCCAATTAGGGTTTCTAACCAATCTTGTGCATCCAATAGGTGTTTTTGTGTCATTTGATGAATATTTAGGTCATTTTCGTCCTCCCTACACTTAATCCAATTAGGGTTTTTAACCAATCTTGTGCATCCAATAGGTGTTTTTGTGTCATTGGATGAATATTTAGGTCATTTTCGTCCTCCCTACACTTAATCTTGTCCAATTAGGGTTTCTAACCAATCTTGTGTATCCAATAGGTGTTTTTGTTGCATTGGATGAACATTTAGGTCATTTTCGTCCTCCCTAGGCTTATGCTTGTCCAATTAGGGTTTCTAACCAATCTTGTGCGTCCAATAGGTGTTTTTGTGTCATTGGATGAACAATTAGGTCATTTTCGTCCTCCTTAGGCAAATTCTTGTCCAATTAGGGTTTCTAACCAATCTTGTGCATCCATTAGGTGTTTTGTGTCATTGGATGAACATTTAGGTCATTTTCGTCCTCCCTAGGCTTATTCTTGTCCAATTAGGGTTTTTAACCAATCTTGTGCATCGAATAGGTGTTTTGTGTCATTGGATGAACATTTAGGTCATTTTCGTCCTCCCTAAACTTAATCTTGTCCAATTAGGGTTTCTAACCAATCTTGTGCATCCAATAGGTGTTTTTGTGTCGTTGGATGAACAATTAGGTCATTTTCGTCCTCCCTAGCCTAATTCTTGTCCAATTAGTGTTTCTAACCAATCTTTTGCATCCAATAGGTGTTTTGTGTCATTGGATGAATATTTAGGTCATTTTCGTCCTCCCTACATTTAATCTTGTCCAATTAGGGTTTCTAACCAATCTTGTGCATCCAGTAGGTGTTTTTGTGTAATTGGATGAAAAATTAGGTCATTTTCGTCCTCCCTAGGCTAATTCTTGTCCAATTAGGGTTTCTAACCAATCTTGTGCATCCAATAGGTGTTTTGTGTCATTGGAGAATATTTATGTCATTTTCGTCGTCCCTAAACTTAATCTCGTCCAATTAGGGTTTTTAACCATTCTTGTGCATCCAATAGGTGTTTTTGTGTCATTGGATAAATACTTATGTCATTTTCGTCCTTCCTACTATTAATCTTGTCCAATTAGGGTTTCTAGCCAATCTTGTGCATCCAGTAGGTGTTTTTGTGTGATTGGATGAACATTTAGGTCATTTTCGTCCTTCCTAGGCTTATGCTTGTCCAATTAGGGTTTCTAACCAATCTTGTGCGTCCAATAGGTGTTTTTGTGTTATTGGATGAACAATTATGTCATTTTCGT
This sequence comes from Cicer judaicum, assembly GCA_037974835.1. Classification (NCBI taxonomy): domain Eukaryota; kingdom Viridiplantae; phylum Streptophyta; class Magnoliopsida; order Fabales; family Fabaceae; genus Cicer; species Cicer judaicum. Next base: position 481,429 of record JBBPBS010000510.1, on the reverse strand, counting down.
CCTCCCTAGGCTTATTCTTGTCCAATTAGGGTTTTTAACCAATCTTGTGCATCCAATAGGTGTTTTTGTGTCATTGGATGAATATTTAGGTTATTTTCGTCCTCCCTACACTTAATCTTGTCCAATTAGGGTTTTTAACCAATCTTGTGCATCCAATAGGTGTTTTTGTTGCATTGGATGAACATTTAGGTCATTTTCGTCCTCCCTAAACTTAATCATGTCCAATTAGGGTTTCTAACCAATCTTGTGCATCCAATAGGTGTTTTTGTGTCATTGGATGAATATTTAGGTCATTTTCGTCCTCCCTACACTTAATCTTTTCCAATTAGGGTTTTTAACCAATCTTGTGCATCCAATAGGTGTTTTTGTTGCATTGGATGAACATTTAGGTCATTTTCGTCCTCCCTAGGCTTATGCTTGTCCAATTAGGGTTTCTAACCAATCTTGTGCGTCCAATAGGTGTTTTTGTGTCATTGGATGAACAATTAGGTCATTTTCGTCCTCCTTAGGCAAATTCTTGTCCAATTAGGGTTTCTAACCAATCTTGTGCATCCAATAGGTGTTTTTGTGTCATTGGATGAATATTTAGGTCATTTTCGTCCTCCCTACACTTAATCCAATTAGGGTTTTTAACCAATCTTGTGCATCCAATAGGTGTTTTTGTGTCATTGGATGAATATTTAGGTCATTTTCGTCGTCCCTACACTTAATCTTGTCCAATTAGGGTTTCTAACCAATCTTGTGCATCCAATAGGTGTTTTTGTTGCATTGGATGAACATTTAGGTCATTTTCGTCCTCCCTAGGCTTATGCTTGTCCAATTAGGGTTTCTAACCAATCTTGTGCGACCAATAGGTGTTTTTGTGTCATTGGATGAACAATTAGGTCATTTTCGTCCTCCTTAGGCAAATTCTTGTCCAATTAGGGTTTCTAACCAATCTTGTGCATCCAATAGGTGTTTTGTGTCATTGGATGAACATTTAGGTCATTTTCGTCCTCCCTAGGCTTATTCTTGTCCAATTAGGGTTTTTAACCAATCTTGTGCATCGAATAGGTGTTTTGTGTCATTGGATGAACATTTAGGTCATTTTCGTCCTCCCTAAACTAAATCTTGTCCAATTAGGGTTTCTAACCAATCTTGTGCATCCAATAGGTGTTTTTATGTCGTTGGATGAACAATTAGGTCATTTTCGTCCTCCCTAGCCTAATTCTTGTCCAGTTAGGGTTTCTAACCAATCTTTTGCATCCAATAGGTGTTTTGTGTCATTGGATGAATATTTAGGTCATTTTCGTCCTCCCTACATTTAATCTTGTCCAATTAGGGTTTCTAACCAATCTTGTGCATCCAGTAGGTGTTTTTGTGTAATTGGATGAAAAATTAGGTCATTTTCGTTCTCCCTAGGCTAATTCTTGTCCAATTAGGGTTT
>JBBPBS010000510.1:390425-479993 GCA_037974835.1 Cicer judaicum | reverse complement strand
TGCATCCAATAGGTGTTTTTGTGTCATTGGATAAATATTTATGTCATTTTCGTCCTCCCTACAATTAATCTTGTCCAATTAGGGTTTCTAACCAATCTTGTGCATCCAATAGGTGTTTTTGTGTGATTGGATGAACATATAGGTCATTTTCGTCCTTCCTAGGCTTATGCTTGTCCAATTAGGGTTTCTAACCAATCTTGTGCATCCAATAGGTGTTTTTGTGTCGTTGGATGAACAATTAGGTCATTTTCGTCCTCCCTAGGCTAATTCTTGTCCAATTAGGGTTTCTAACCAATCTTGTGCATCCAATAGGTGTTTTGTGTCATTGGATGAACAATTAGGTCATTTTCGTCCTCCTTAGGCTTATTCTTTTCCAATTAGGGTTTTTAACCAATCTTGTGCATCTAATAGGTGTTTTTGTGTCATTGGATGAACATTTAGGTCTTTTTCGTCCTCCCTAAACATAATCTTGCCCAATTAGGGTTTCTAACCAATCTTGTGCATCCAATAGGTGTTTTTGTGTCATTGGATGAACAATTAGGTCATTTTAGTCCTCCCTAGTCTTACTCTTGTCCAATTAGGGTTTTAAACCAATCTTGTGCATCCAATAGGTGTTTTGTGTCATTGGATGAACATTTAGGTCTTTTTCGTCCTCCCTAAACTTAATGTTGTCCAATTAGGGTTTCTAACCAATCTTGTGCATCCAATAGGTGTTTTGTCTCATTGCATGAACAATTAGGTCATTTTCGTCCTCCCTAGGCTTATTCTTGTCCAATTAGTGCTTCTAACCAATCTTGTGCATCCAATAGGTGTTTTTGTGTCATTGGAAGAATATTTAGGTCATTTTCGTCGTCCCTAGGCTAATTCTTGTCCAATTAGGGTTTCTAACGAATCTTGTGCATCCAATAGGTGTTTTGTGTCATTGGACGAACAAGTAGGTCATTTTAGTCCTCCCTAGGCTTATTCTTATCCAATTAGGGTTTTTAACCAATCTTGTGCATCCAATAGGTGTTTTGTGTCATTGGATGAACATTTAGGTCATTTTCGTCCTCGCTAAACTTAATCTTGTCCAATTAGGTTTTCTAACCAATCTTGTGCATCCAATAGGTGTTTTTGTGTCATTGGATGAACATTTAGGTCATTTTCGTCCTCCCTAGGCTTATGCTTGTCCAATTAGGGTTTCTAACCAATCTTGTGCATCCAATAGGTTACTTTGTGTCATTGGATGAACAATTAGGTCATTTTTGTCCACCCTAGGCTAATTCTTGTGCAATTAGGGTTTCTAACCAATCTTGTGCATCCAATAGGTGTTTTGTGTCATTGGATGAATATTTAGGTCATTTTCGTCCTCCCTACACTTAATCTTGTCCAATTAGGGTTTCTAACCAATCTTGTGCATCCAATAGGTGTTTTTGTGTCATTGGATGAACATTTAGGTCTTTTTCGTCCTCCCTTGGCTTATGCCTGTCGAATTAGGGTTTCTAACCAATCTTGTGCATCCAATAGGTGTTTTTGTGTCATTGGATGAACAATTAGGTGATTTTCGTCCTCCCTAGGCTAATTCTTGTCCAATTAGGGTTTCTAACCAATCTTGTGCATCCAATAGGTGTTTTGTGTCATTGGATAAACAAGTAGGTCATTTTCGTCCTCCCTAGGCTTATTCTTGTCGAATTAGGGTTTTAAACCAATCTTGTGCATCCAATAGGTGTTTTGCGACATTGGATGAACATTTAGGTCATTTTCGTCCTCGCTAAACTTAATCTTGTCGAATTAGGGTTTCTAACCAATCTTGTGCATCCAATAGGTGTTTTTGTGTCATTGGATGAACATTTAAGTCATTTTCGTCCTCCCTAGGCTTATGGTTGTCCAATTAGGGTTTCTAACCAATCTTGTGCATCCAATAGGTGTTTTGGTGTCATTGGATGAGCAATTAGGTCATTTTCGTCCTTCCTAAACTTAATCTTGTCCAATTAGGGTTTCTAACCAATCTTGTTCATCCAATAGGTATGTTGTGTCATTGGAAGAACAATTAGGTGATTTTTGTCCTCCCTAAGCTAATTCTTGTCCAATTAGTGCTTCGAACCAATCTTGTGCATCCAATAGGTGTTTTTGTGTCATTGGAAGAATATGTAGGTCATTTTCGTCCTCCCTAGGCTAATTCTTGTCGAATTAGGGTTTTTAACCAATCTTGTGCATCCAATAGTTGTTTTTGTGTCATTGGATGAACATTTAGGTCATTTTCGTCCTCCCTAGGCTTATGCTTGTCCAATTAGGGTTTCTAACCAATCTTGTGCATCCAATAGGTGTCTTTGTGTCATTGGATGAACAATTTGTCATTTTCGTCCACCCTAGGCTAATTCTTGTCCAATTAGGGTTTTTAACCAATCTTGTGCATCCAATAGGTGTTTTGTGTCATTGGATGAACATTTAGGTCTTTTTCGTCCTCCCTAAACTTAATGTTGTCCAATTAGGGTTTCTAACCAATCTTGTGCATCCAATAGGTGTTTTGTCTCATTGCATGAACAATTAGGTCATTTTCGTCCTCCCTAGGCTTATTCTTGTCCAATTAGTGCTTCTAACCAATCTTGTGCATCCAATAGGTGTTTTTGTGTCATTGGAAGAATATTTAGGTCATTTTCGTCGTCCCTAGGCTAATTCTTGTCCAATTAGGGTTTCTAACGAATCTTGTGCATCCAATAGGTGTTTTGTGTCATTGGATGAACAAGTAGGTCATTTTCGTCTTCCCTAGGCTTATTCTTGTACAATTAGGGTTTTAAACCAATCTTGTGCATCCAATAGGTGTTTTGTGTCATTGGATGAACATTTAGGTCATTATCGTCCTTCCTAAACTTAATCTTGTCCAATTAGGGTTTCTAAGCTATCTTGTGCAGCCAATAGGTGTTTTTTGTGTCATTGGAAGAACAATTAGGTGATTTTCGTCCTCCCTAAGCTAATTCTTCTCCAATTAGGGTTTATAACCAATCTTCTGCATCCAATAGGTGTTTTTGTGTCATTGGATGAACATTTAGGTCTTTTTCGTCCTCCCTAAACTTAATCTTGTCCAATTAGGGTTTCTAACCAATCTTGTGCATCCAATAGGTGTTTTTGTGTCATTGGATGAATATTTAGGTCATTTTCGTCCTCCCTACACTTAATCCAATTAGGGTTTTTAACCAATCTTGTGCATCCAATAGGTGTTTTTGTGTCATTGGATGAATATTTAGGTCATTTTCGTCCTCCCTACACTTAATCTTGTCCAATTAGGGTTTCTAACCAATCTTGTGCATCCAATAGGTGTTTTGTGTCATTGGATGAACATTTAGGTCATTTTCGTCCTCCCTACACTTAATGTTGTCCAATTAGGGTTTTTAACCAATCTTGTGCATCCAATAGGTGTTTTTGTGTCATTGGATGAATATTTAGGTCATTTTCGTCCTCCCTACACTTAATCTTGTCCAATTAGGGTTTTTAACCAATCTTGTGCATCCAATAGGTGTTTTTGTTGCATTGCATGAACATTTAGGTCATTTTCTTCCTCCCTAGGCTTATGCTTGTCCAATTAGGGTTTCTAACCAATCTTGTGCGTCCAATAGGTGTTTTTGTGTCATTGGATGAACAATTAGGTCATTTTCGTCCTCCTTAGGCAAATTCTTGTCCAATTAGGGTTTCTAACCAATCTTGTGCATCCAATACGTGTTTTGTGTCATTGGATGAACATTTAGGTCATTTTCGTCCTCCCTAGGCTTATTCTTGTCCAATTAGGGTTTTTAACCAATCTTGTGCATCGAATAGGTGTTTTGTGTCATTGGATGAACATTTAGGTCATTTTCGTCCTCCCTAAACTTAATCTTTTCCAATTAGGGTTTCTAACCAATCTTGTGCATCCAATAGGTGTTTTTGTGTCGTTGGATGAACAATTAGGTCATTTTCGTCCTCCCTAGCCTAATTCTTGTCCAATTAGGGTTTCTAACCAATCTTTTGCATCCAATAGGTGTTTTGTGTCATTGGATGAATATTTAGGTCATTTTCGTCCTCCCTACATTTAATCTTGTCCAATTAGGGTTTCTAACCAATCTTGTGCATCCAGTAGGTGTTTTTGTGTAATTGGATGAAAAATTAGGTCATTTTCGTCCTCCCTAGGCTAATTCTTGTCCAATTAGGGTTTGTAACCAATCTTGTGCATCCAATAGGTGTTTTCTGTCATTGGATGAATATTCATGTCATTTTCGTCCTCCCTACACTTAATCTTGTCCAATTAGGGTTCTTAACAAATCTTGTGCATCCAATAGGTGTTTTTGTGTCATTGGATAAATATTTATGTCATTTTCGTCCTCCCTACAATTAATCTTGTTCAATTAGGGTTTCTAACCAATCTTGTGCATCCAATAGGTGTTTTTGTGTGATTGGATGAACATTTTGGTCATTTTCGTCCTTCCTAGGCTTATGCTTGTCCAATTAGGGTTTCTAACCTATCTTGTGCATCCAATAGGTGTTTTTGTGTCATTGGATGAACAATTAGGTCATTTTCGTCCTCCCTAGGCTAATTCTTGTCCAATTAGGGTTTCTAACCAATCTTGTGCATCCAATAGGTGTTTTGTGTCATTGGATGAACAATTAGGTCATTTTCGTCCACCTTAGGCTTATTCTTGTCCAATTAGGGTTTTTAACCAATCTTGTGCATCTTATAGGTGTTTTTGTGTCATTGGATGAATAGTTAGGTCATTTTCGTCCTCCCTACACTTAATCTTGTCCAATTAGGGTTTTTAACCAATCTTGTGCATCTAATAGGTGTTTTTGTGTCATTGAATGAATAGTTAGGTCATTTTCGTCCTCCCTACACTTAATCTTGTCCAATTAGGGTTTTTAACCAATCTCGTGCATCCAATACGTGTTTTTGTGTAATTGGATGAACAATTAGGTCATTTTCGTCCTCCCTAGGCTAATTCTTGTCCAATTAGGGTTTCTAACCAATCTTGTGCGTCCAATAGGTGTTTTGTGTCATTGGAGAATATTTATGTCATTTTCGTCGTCCCTAAACTTAATATTGTCCAATTAGGGTTTCTAACCAATCTTTTGCATCCAATAGGTGTTTTTGTGTCATTGGATGAATATTTAGGTCATTTTCGTCCTCCCTACACTTAATCCAATTAGGGTTTTTAACCAATCTTGTGCATCCAATAGGTGTTTTTGTGTCATTGGATGAATATTTAGGTCATTTTCGTCGTCCCTACACTTAATCTTGTCCAATTAGGGTTTCTAACCAATCTTGTGCATCCAATAGGTGTTTTTGTTGCATTGGATGAACATTTAGGTCATTTTCGTCCTCCCTAGGCTTATGCTTGTCCAATTAGGGTTTCTAACCAATCTTGTGCGTCCAATAGGTGTTTTTGTGTCATTGGATGAACAATTAGGTCATTTTCGTCCTCCTTAGGCAAATTCTTGTCCAATTAGGGTTTCTAACCAATCTTATGCATCCAATACGTGTTTTGTGTCATTGGATGAACATTTAGGTCATTTTCGTCCTCCCTAAACTTAATCTTGTCCAATTAGGGTTTCTAACCAATCTTGTGCATCCAATAGGTGTTTTTGTGTCGTTGGATGAACAATTAGGTCATTTTCGTCCTCCCTAGCCTAATTCTTGTCCAATTAGGGTTTCTAACCAATCTTGTGCATCCAATAGGTGTTTTGTGTCATTGGATGAATATTTAGGTCATTTTCGTCCTCCCTACATTTAATCTTGTCCAATTAGGGTTTCTAACCAATCTTGTGCATCCAGTAGGTGTTTTTGTGTAATTGGATGAAAAATTAGGTCATTTTCGTTCTCCCTAGGCTAATTCTTGTCCAATTAGGGTTTGTAACCAATCTTGTGCATCCAATAGGTGTTTTCAGTCATTGGATGAATATTCATGTCATTTTCGTCCTCCCTAAACTTAATCTTGTCCAATTAGGGTTCTTAACAAATCTTGTGCATCCAATAGGTGTTTTTGTGTCATTGGATAAATATTTATGTCATTTTCGTCCTCCCTACAATTAATCTTGTCCAATTAGGGTTTCTAACCAATCTTGTGCATCCAATAGGTGTTTTTGTGTGATTGGATGAACATTTAGGTCATTTTCGTCCTTCCTAGGCTTATGCTTGTCCAATTAGGGTTTCTAACCAATCTTGTGCATCCAATAGGTGTTTTTGTGTCATTGGATGAACAATTAGGTCATTTTCGTCCTCCCTAGGCTAATTCTTGTCCAATTAGGGTTTTTAACCAATCTTGTGCATCCAATAGGTGTTTTGTGTCATTGGATGAACAATTAGGTCATTTTCGTCCTCCCTAGGCTTATACTTGTCAAATTAGGGTTTCTAACCAATCTTGTGCATCCAATAGGTGTTTTTGTGTCATTGGATTAACATTTAGGTCATTTTCGTCCTCTTTAAACTTAATCTTGTCCAATTACGGTTTGTAACCAATCTTGTGCATCCAATAGGTGTTTTTGTGTCATTGGATGAACATTTAGGTCATTTTCTTCCTACCTAGGCTTATGCTTGCCTATTTAGGGTTTCTAACCAATTTTGTGCATCCAATAGGTATTTTTGTGTCATTGGATGAACAATTAGGTCATTTTCGTCCACCCTAGGCTAATTCTTGTCCAATTAGGGTTTTTAACCAATCTTGTGCATCCAATAGGTGTTTTGTGTCATTGGATGAACAATTAGGTCATTTTCGTCCTCCCTAGGCTTATTCCTGTCAAATTAGGGTTTCTAACCAATCTTGTGCATCCAATAGGTGTTTTTGTGTCATTGGAAGAATATTTAGGTCATAATCGTCCTCCCTACACTTAATCTTGTCCAATTAGGGTTTTTAACCAATCTTGTGCATCCAATAGGTGTTTTTGTGTCATTGGATGAACAATTAGGTCATTTTCGTCCTCCCTAGGCTTATGCTTGTCCAATTAGGGTTTCTAACCAATCTTGTGCATCCAATAGGTATTTGGTGTCATTGGATGAACATTTAGGTCATTTTCGTCCTTCCTAAAGTTAATCTTGTCCAATTAGGGTTTTTAACCAATCTTGTGCATCCAATAGGTGTTTTTGTGTCATTGGATGAATATTTAGGTCATTTTCGTCCTCCCTACACTTAATCTTGTCCAATTAGGGTTTCTAACCAATCTTGTGCATCCAATAAGTGTTTTTGTTGCATTGGATGAACATTTAGGTCATTTTCGTCCTCCCTAAACTTAATCTTGTCCAATTAGGGTTTCTAACCAATCTTGTGCATCCAATAGGTGTTTTTGTGTCGTTGGATGAACAATTAGGTCATTTTCGTCCTCCCTAGCCTAATTCTTGTCCAATTAGGGTTTCTAACCAATCTTTTGCATCCAATAGGTGTTTTGTGTCATTGGATGAATATTTAGGTCATTTTCGTCCTCCCTACATTTAATCTTGTCCAATTAGGGTTTCTAACCAATCTTGTGCATCCAGTAGGTGTTTTTGTGTAATTGGATGAAAAATTAGGTCATTTTCGTCCTCCCTAGGCTTATTCTTGTCCAATTAGGGTTTTTAACCAATCTTGTGCATCGAATAGGTGTTTTGTGTCATTGGATGAACATTTAGGTCATTTTCGTCCTCCCTAAACTTAATCTTGTCCAATTAGGGTTTCTAACCAATCTTGTGCATCCAATAGGTGTTTTGTGTCATTGGATGAACATTTAGGTCATTTTCGTCCTCCCTAGGCTTATGCTTGTCCAATTAGGGTTTCTAACCAATCTTGTGCATCCAATAGGTGTTTTTGTGTCATTGGAAGAATATTTAGGTCATAATCGTCCTCCCTACACTTAATCTTGTCCAATTAGGGTTTCTAACCAATCTTTTGCATCCAATAGGTGTTTTGTGTCATTGGATGAACATTTAAGTCATTTTCGTCCTTCTTAAACTTAATTTTGTCCAATTAGGGTTTCTAACCAATCTTGTGCATCCAATAGGTGTTTTTGTGTCATTGGATGAACATTTAGGTCATTTTCGTCCTCCCTAGGCTTATGCTTGTCCAATTAGGGTTTCTAACCAATCTTGTGCATCCAATAGGTGTCTTTGTGTCATTGGATGAACAATTTGTCATTTTCGTCCACCCTAGGCTAATTCTTGTCCAATTAGGGTTTTTAACCAATCTTGTGCATCCAATAGGTGTTTTGTGTCATTGGATGAACAAGTAGGTCATTTTCGTCCTCCCTAGGCTTATTCTTGTCCAATTAAGGTTTTTAACCAATCTTGTGCACCCAATAGGTGTTTTGTGTCATTGGATGAACATTTAGGTCATTTTCGTCCTCCCTAAACTTAATGTTGTCCAATTAGGGTTTCTAACCAATCTTGTGCATCCAATAGGTGTTTTGTCTCATTGCATGAACAATTAGGTCATTTTCGTCCTCCCTAGGCTTATTCTTGTCCAATTAGTGCTTCTAACCAATCTTGTGCATCCAATAGGTGTTTTTGTGTCATTGGAAGAATATTTAGGTCATTTTCGTCGTCCCTAGGCTAATTCTTGTCCAATTAGGGTTTCTAACCAATCTTGTGCATCCAATAGGTGTTTTGTGTCATTGGATGAACAAGTAGGTCATTTTCGTCCTCCCTAGGCTTATTCTTGTCCAATTAGGGTTTTTAACCAATCTTGTGCATCCAATAGGTGTTTTGTGTCATTGGATGAACATTTAGGTCATTTTCGTCCTCGCTAAACTTAATCTTGTCCAATTAGGTTTTCTAACCAATCTTGTGCATCCAATAGGTGTTTTTGTGTCATTGGATGAACATTTAGGTCATTTTCGTCCTCCCTACGCTTATGCTTGTCCAATTAGTGTTTCTAACCAATCTTGTGCATCCAATAGGTGTCTTTGTGTCATTGGATGAACAATTTGTCATTTTCGTCCACCCTAGGCCAATTCTTGTCCAATTAGGGTTTTTAACCAATCTTGTGCATCCAATAGGTGTTTTGTGTCATTGGATGAACATTTAGGTCTTTTTCGTCCTCCCTAAACTTAATGTTGTCCAATTAGGGTTTCTAACCAATCTTGTGCATCCAATAGGTGTTTTGTCTCATTGCATGAACAATTAGGTCATTTTCGTCCTCCCTAGGCTTATTCTTGTCCAATTAGTGCTTCTAACCAATCTTGTGCATCCAATAGGTGTTTTTGGGTCATTGGAAGAATATTTAGGTCATTTTCGTCCTCCCTAGGCTAATTCTTGTCCAATTAGGTTTTCTAACGAATCTTGTGCGTCCAATAGGTGTTTTGTGTCATTGGATGAACAAGTAGGTCATTTTCGTCCTCCCTAGGCTTATTCTTGTCCAATTAGGGTTTTTAACCAATCTTGTGCATCCAATAGGTGTTTTGTGTCATTGGATGAACATTTAGGTCATTTTCATCCTCGCTAAACTTAATCTTGTCCAATTAGGTTTTCTAACCAATCTTGTGCATCCAATAGGTGTTTTTGTGTCATTGGATGAACATTTAGGTTATTTTCGTCCTCCCTAGGCTTATGCTTGTCCAATTAGGTTTCTAACCAATCTTGTGCATCCAATAGGTGTTTTTGTGTCATTGGAAGAATATTTAGGTCATTTTCGTCGTCCCTAGGCTAATTCTTGTCCAATTAGGGTTTCTAACGAATCTTGTGCATCCAATAGGTGTTTTGTGTCATTGGATGAACAAGTAGGTCATTTTCGTCCTCCCTAGGCTTATTCTTGTCCAATTAGGGTTTTAAACCAATCTTGTGCATCCAATAGGTGTTTTGTGTCATTGGATGAATATTTAGGTCATTTTCGTCCTCCCTACACTTAATCTTGTCCAATTAGGGTTTCTAACCAATCTTGTGCATCCAATAGGTGTTTTTGTGTCATTGGATGAACATTTAGGTCTTTTTCGTCCTCCCTTGGCTTATGCCTGTCGAATTAGGGTTTCTAACCAATCTTGTGTATCCAATAAGTGTTTTTGTGTCATTGGATGAACAATTAGGTGATTTTCGTCCTCCCTACGCTAATTCTTGTCCAATTAGGGTTTCTAACCAATCTTGTGCATCCAATAGGTGTTTTGTGTCATTGGATGAACAAGTAGGTCATTTTCGTCCTCCATAGGCTTATTCTTGTCAAATTAGGGTTTTAAACCAATCTTGTGCATCCAATAGGTGTTTTGTGTCATTGGATGAACATTTAGGTCATTATCGTCCTTCCTAAACTTAATCTTGTCCAATTAGGGTTTCTAAGCTATCTTGTGCAGCCAATAGGTGTTTTTTGTGTCATTGGAAGAACAATTAGGTGATTTTCGTCCTCCCTAAGCTAATTCTTCTCCAATTAGGGTTTATAACCAATCTTCTGCATCCAATAGGTGTTTTTGTGTCATTGGATGTACATTTAGGTCTTTTTCGTCCTCCCTAAACTTAATCTTGTTCAATTAGGGTTTCTAACCAATCTTGTGCATCCAATAGGTGTTTTTGTGTCATTGGATGAATATTTAGGTCATTTTCGTCCTCCCTACACTTAATCCAATTAGGGTTTTTAACCAATCTTGTGCATCCAATAGGTGTTTTTGTGTCATTGGATGAATATTTAGGTCATTTTCGTCCTCCCTACACTTAATCTTGTCCAATTAGGGTTTCTAACCAATCTTGTGCATCCAATAAGTGTTTTTGTTGCATTGGATGAACATTTAGGTCATTTTCGTCCTCCCTAAACTTAATCTTGTCCAATTAGGGTTTCTAACCAATCTTGTGCATCCAATAGGTGTTTTTGTGTCGTTGGATGAACAATTAGGTCATTTTCGTCCTCCCTAGCCTAATTCTTGTCCAATTAGGGTTTCTAACCAATCTTTTGCATCCAATAGGTGTTTTGTGTCATTGGATGAATATTTAGGTCATTTTCGTCCTCCCTACATTTAATCTTGTCCAATTAGGGTTTCTAACCAATCTTGTGCATCCAGTAGGTGTTTTTGTGTAATTGGATGAAAAATTAGGTCATTTTCGTCCTCCCTAGGCTTATTCTTGTCCAATTAGGGTTTTTAACCAATCTTGTGCATCGAATAGGTGTTTTGTGTCATTGGATGAACATTTAGGTCATTTTCGTCCTCCCTAAACTTAATCTTGTCCAATTAGGGTTTCTAACCAATCTTGTGCATCCAATAGATGTTTTTGTTTCGTTGGATGAACAATTAGGTCATTTTCATCCTCCCTAGGCTAATTCTTGTCCAATTAGGGTTTGTAACCAATCTTGTGCATCCAATAGGTATTTTGTGTCATTGTATGAACAATTAGGTCATTTTCGTCCTCCCTAGGCTTATTCTTGTCCAATTAGGGTTTTTAACCAATCTTGTGCATCCAATAGGTGTTTTTGTGTCATTGGATGAATATTTAGGTCATTTTCGTCCTCCCTACACTTAATCTTGTCCAATTAGGGTTTCTAACCAATCTTGTGTATCCAATAGGTGTTTTTGTTGCATTGGATGAACATTTAGGTCATTTTCGTCCTCCCTAGGCTTATGCTTGTCCAATTAGGGTTTCTAACCAATCTTGTGCGTCCAATAGGTGTTTTTGTGTCATTGGATGAACAATTAGGTCATTTTCGTCCTCCTTAGGCAAATTCTTGTCCAATTAGGGTTTCTAACCAATCTTGTGCATCCATTAGGTGTTTTGTGTCATTGGATGAACATTTAGGTCATTTTCGTCCTCCCTAGGCTTATTCTTGTCCAATTAGGGTTTTTAACCAATCTTGTGCATCGAATAGGTGTTTTGTGTCATTGGATGAACATTTAGGTCATTTTCGTCCTCCCTAAACTTAATCTTGTCCAATTAGGGTTTCTAACCAATCTTGTGCATCCAATAGGTGTTTTTGTGTCGTTGGATGAACAATTAGGTCATTTTCGTCCTCCCTAGCCTAATTCTTGTCCAATTAGTGTTTCTAACCAATCTTTTGCATCCAATAGGTGTTTTGTGTCATTGGATGAATATTTAGGTCATTTTCGTCCTCCCTACATTTAATCTTGTCCAATTAGGGTTTCTAACCAATCTTGTGCATCCAGTAGGTGTTTTTGTGTAATTGGATGAAAAATTAGGTCATTTTCGTCCTCCCTAGGCTAATTCTTGTCCAATTAGGGTTTCTAACCAATCTTGTGCATCCAATAGGTGTTTTGTGTCATTGGAGAATATTTATGTCATTTTCGTCGTCCCTAAACTTAATCTCGTCCAATTAGGGTTTTTAACCATTCTTGTGCATCCAATAGGTGTTTTTGTGTCATTGGATAAATACTTATGTCATTTTCGTCCTTCCTACTATTAATCTTGTCCAATTAGGGTTTCTAGCCAATCTTGTGCATCCAGTAGGTGTTTTTGTGTGATTGGATGAACATTTAGGTCATTTTCGTCCTTCCTAGGCTTATGCTTGTCCAATTAGGGTTTCTAACCAATCTTGTGCGTCCAATAGGTGTTTTTGTGTTATTGGATGAACAATTATGTCATTTTCGTCCTCCCTAGGCTTATTCTTGTCCAATTAGGGTTTTTAACCAATCTTGTGCATCCAATAGGTGTTTTTGTGTCATTGGATGAATATTTAGGTTATTTTCGTCCTCCCTACACTTAATCTTGTCCAATTAGGGTTTTTAACCAATCTTGTGCATCCAATAGGTGTTTTTGTTGCATTGGATGAACATTTAGGTCATTTTCGTCCTCCCTAAACTTAATCATGTCCAATTAGGGTTTCTAACCAATCTTGTGCATCCAATAGGTGTTTTTGTGTCATTGGATGAATATTTAGGTCATTTTCGTCCTCCCTACACTTAATCTTTTCCAATTAGGGTTTTTAACCAATCTTGTGCATCCAATAGGTGTTTTTGTTGCATTGGATGAACATTTAGGTCATTTTCGTCCTCCCTAGGCTTATGCTTGTCCAATTAGGGTTTCTAACCAATCTTGTGCGTCCAATAGGTGTTTTTGTGTCATTGGATGAACAATTAGGTCATTTTCGTCCTCCTTAGGCAAATTCTTGTCCAATTAGGGTTTCTAACCAATCTTGTGCATCCAATAGGTGTTTTTGTGTCATTGGATGAATATTTAGGTCATTTTCGTCCTCCCTACACTTAATCCAATTAGGGTTTTTAACCAATCTTGTGCATCCAATAGGTGTTTTTGTGTCATTGGATGAATATTTAGGTCATTTTCGTCCTCCCTACACTTAATCTTGTCCAATTAGGGTTTCTAACCAATCTTGTGCATCCAATAGGTGTTTTTGTTGCATTGGATGAACATTTAGGTCATTTTCGTCCTCCCTAAACTTAATCTTGTCCAATTAGGGTTTCTAACCAATCTTGTGCATCCAATAGGTGTTTTTGTGTCGTTGGATGAACAATTAGGTCATTTTCGTCCTCCCTAGCCTAATTCTTGTCCAATTAGGGTTTCTAACCAATCTTTTGCATCCAATAGGTGTTTTGTGTCATTGGATGAATATTTAGGTCATTTTCGTCCTCCCTACATTTAATCTTGTCCAATTAGGGTTTCTAACCAATCTTGTGCATCCAGTAGGTGTTTTTGTGTAATTGGATGAAAAATTAGGTCATTTTCGTCCTCCCTAGGCTAATTCTTGTCCAATTAGGGTTTCTAACCAATCTTGTGCATCCAATAGGTGTTTTGTGTCATTGGAGAATATTTATGTCATTTTCGTCGTCCCTAAACTTAATCTTGTCCAATTAGGGTTTTTAACCATTCTTGTGCATCCAATAGGTGTTTTTGTGTCATTGGATAAATACTTATGTCATTTTCGTCCTTCCTACTATTAATCTTGTCCAATTAGGGTTTCTAGCCAATCTTGTGCATCCAGTAGGTGTTTTTGTGTGATTGGATGAACATTTAGGTCATTTTCGTCCTTCCTAGGCTTATGCTTGTCCAATTAGGGTTTCTAACCAATCTTGTGCGTCCAATAGGTGTTTTTGTGTTATTGGATGAACAATTATGTCATTTTCGTCCTCCCTAGGCTTATTCTTGTCCAATTAGGGTTTTTAACCAATCTTGTGCATCCAATAGGTGTTTTTGTGTCATTGGATGAATATTTAGGTTATTTTCGTCCTCCCTACACTTAATCTTGTCCAATTAGGGTTTTTAACCAATCTTGTGCATCCAATAGGTGTTTTTGTTGCATTGGATGAACATTTAGGTCATTTTCGTCCTCCCTAGGCTAATTCTTATCCAATTAGGGTTTCTAACCAATCTTGTGCATCCAATAGGTGTTTTGTGTCATTGGATGAACAATTAGGTCATTTTCGTCCTCCTTAGGCTTATTCTTGTCCAATTAGGGTTTTTAACCAATCTTGTGCATCTTATAGGTGTTTTTGTGTCATTGGATGAATAGTTAGGTCATTTTCGTCCTCCCTACACTTAATCTTGTCCAATTAGGGTTTTTAACCAATCTTGTGCATCTAATAGGTGTTTTTGTGTCATTGAATGAATAGTTAGGTCATTTTCGTCCTCCCTACACTTAATCTTGTCCAATTAGGGTTTTTAACCAATCTCGTGCATCCAATACGTGTTTTTGTGTAATTGGATGAACAATTAGGTCATTTTCGTCCTCCCTAGGCTAATTCTTGTCCAATTAGGGTTTCTAACCAATCTTGTGCGTCCAATAGGTGTTTTGTGTCATTGGAGAATATTTATGTCATTTTCGTCGTCCCTAAACTTAATATTGTCCAATTAGGGTTTCTAACCAATCTTTTGCATCCAATAGGTGTTTTTGTGTCATTGGATGAATATTTAGGTCATTTTCGTCCTCCCTACACTTAATCCAATTAGGGTTTTTAACCAATCTTGTGCATCCAATAGGTGTTTTTGTGTCATTGGATGAATATTTAGGTCATTTTCGTCGTCCCTACACTTAATCTTGTCCAATTAGGGTTTCTAACCAATCTTGTGCATCCAATAGGTGTTTTTGTTGCATTGGATGAACATTTAGGTCATTTTCGTCCTCCCTAGGCTTATGCTTGTCCAATTAGGGTTTCTAACCAATCTTGTGCGTCCAATAGGTGTTTTTGTGTCATTGGATGAACAATTAGGTCATTTTCGTCCTCCTTAGGCTAATTCTTGTCCAATTAGGGTTTCTAACCAATCTTGTGCATCCAATAGGTGTTTTGTGTCATTGGATGAACATTTAGGTCATTTTCGTCCTCCCTAGGCTTATTCTTGTCCAATTAGGGTTTTTAACCAATCTTGTGCATCGAATAGGTGTTTTGTGTCATTGGATGAACATTTAGGTCATTTTCGTCCTCCCTAAACTTAATCTTGTCCAATTAGGGTTTCTAACCAATCTTGTGCATCCAATAGGTGTTTTTGTGTCGTTGCATGAACAATTAGGTCATTTTCATCCTCCCTAGCCTAATTCTTGTCCAATTAGGGGTTCTAACCAATCTTGTGCGTCCAATAGGTGTTTTTGTGTCATTTGATGAACAATTAGGTCATTTTCGTCCTCCTTAGGCAAATTCTTGTCCAATTAGGGTTTCTAACCAATCTTGTGCATCCAATAGGTGTTTTGTGTCATTGGATGAACATTTAGGTCATTTTCGTCCTCCCTAGGCTTATTCTTGTCCAATTAGGGTTTTTAACCAATCTTGTGCATCGAATAGGTGTTTTGTGTCATTGGATGAACATTTAGGTCATTTTCGTCCTCCCTAAACTTAATCTTGTCCAATTAGGGTTTCTAACCAATCTTGTGCATCCAATAGGTGTTTTTGTGTCGTTAGATGAACAATTAGGTCATTTTCGTCCTCCCTAGCCTAATTCTTGTCCAATTAGGGTTTCTAACCAATCTTTTGCATCTAATAGGTGTTTTGTGTCATTGGATGAATATTTAGGTCATTTTCGTCCTCCCTACATTTAATCTTGTCCAATTAGGGTTTCTAACCAACTTGTGCATCCAGTAGGTGTTTTTGTGTAATTGGATGAAAAATTAGGTCATTGTCGTCCTCCCTAGGCTAATTCTTGTCCAATTAGGGTTTGTAACCAATCTTGTGCATCCAATAGGTGTTTTCTGTCATTGGATGAATATTCATGTCATTTTCGTCCTCCCTACACTTAATCTTGTCCAATTAGGGTTCTTAACAAATCTTGTGCATCCAATAGGTGTTTTTGTGTCATTGGATAAATATTTATGTCATTTTCGTCCTCCCTACAATTAATCTTGTCCAATTAGGGTTTCTAACCAATCTTGTGCATCCAATAGGTGTTTTTGTGTGATTGGATGAACATTTTGGTCATTTTCGTCCTTCCTAGGCTTATGCTTGTCCAATTAGGGTTTCTAACCTATCTTGTGCATCCAATAGGTGTTTTTGTGTCATTGGATGAACAATTAGGTCATTTTCGTCCTCCCTAGGCTAATTCTTGTCCAATTAGGGTTTCTAACCAATCTTGTGCATCCAATAGGTGTTTTCTGTCATTGGATGAATATTCATGTTATTTTCGTCCTCCCTACACTTAATCTTGTCCAATTAGGGTTCTTAACAAATCTTGTGCATCCAATAGGTGTTTTTGTGTCATTGGATAAATATTTATGTCATTTTCGTCCTCCCTACAATTAATCTTGTCCAATTAGGGTTTCTAACCAATCTTGTGCATCCAATAGGTGTTTTTGTGTGATTGGATGAACATTTTGGTCATTTTCGTCCTTCCTAGGCTTATGCTTGTCCAATTAGGGTTTCTAACCTATCTTGTGCATCCAATAGGTGTTTTTGTGTCATTGGATGAACAATTAGGTCATTTTCGTCCTCCCTAGGCTAATTCTTGTCCAATTAGGGTTTCTAACCAATCTTGTGCATCCAATAGGTGTTTTGTGTCATTGGATGAACAATTAGGTCATTTTCGTCCTCCTTAGGCTTATTCTTGTCCAATTAGGGTTTTTAACCAATCTTGTGCATCTAATAGGTGTTTTTGTGTCATTGGATGAATAGTTAGGTCATTTTCGTCCTCCCTACACTTAATCTTGTCCAATTAGGGTTTTTAACCAATCTTGTGCGTCTAATAGGTGTTTTTGTGTCATTGAATGAATAGTTAGGTCATTTTCGTCCTCCCTACACTTAATCTTGTCCAATTAGGGTTTTTAACCAATCTCGTGCATCCAATACGTGTTTTTCTGTAATTGGATGAACAATTAGGTCATTTTCGTCCTCCCTAGGCAAATTCTTGTCCAATTAGGGTTTCTAACCAATCTTGTGCATCCAATAGGTGTTTTGTGTCATTGGATGAACATTTAGGTCATTTTCGTCGTCCCTAAACTTATTCTTGTCCAATTAGGGTTTTTAACCAATCTTGTGCATCGAATAGGTGTTTTGTGTCATTGGATGAACATTTAGGTCATTTTCGTCCTCCCTAAACTTAATCATGTCCAATTAGGGTTTCTAACCAATCTTGTGCATCCAATAGGTGTTTTTGTGTCATTGGATGAATATTTAGGTCATTTTCGTCCTCCCTACACTTAATCTTGTCCAATTAGGGTTTTTAACCAATCTTGTGCATCCAATAGGTGTTTTGTGTCATTGGATGAATATTTAGGTCATTTTCGTCCTCCCTACACTTA
Source organism: Cicer judaicum (assembly GCA_037974835.1). Taxonomy (NCBI): domain Eukaryota; kingdom Viridiplantae; phylum Streptophyta; class Magnoliopsida; order Fabales; family Fabaceae; genus Cicer; species Cicer judaicum. The sequence continues at coordinate 462,423 of JBBPBS010000510.1, read as the reverse complement.
ATCTTGTCCAATTAGGGTTTCTAACCAATCTTGTGCATCCAATAGGTGTTTTTGTGTCATTGGATGAACATTTAGGTCTTTTTCGTCCTCCCTTGGCTTATGCCTGTCGAATTAGGGTTTCTAACCAATCTTGTGTATCCAATAGGTGTTTTTGTGTCATTGGATGAACAATTAGGTGATTTTCGTCCTCCCTACGCTAATTCTTGTCCAATTAGGGTTTCTAACCAATCTTGTGCATCCAATAGGTGTTTTGTGTCATTGGATGAACAAGTAGGTCATTTTCGTCCTCCATAGGCTTATTCTTGTCAAATTAGGGTTTTAAACCAATCTTGTGCATCCAATAGGTGTTTTGTGTCATTGGATGAACATTTAGGTCATTATCGTCCTTCCTAAACTTAATCTTGTCCAATTAGGGTTTCTAAGCTATCTTGTGCAGCCAATAGGTGTTTTTTGTGTCATTGGAAGAACAATTAGGTGATTTTCGTCCTCCCTAAGCTAATTCTTCTCCAATTAGGGTTTATAACCAATCTTCTGCATCCAATAGGTGTTTTTGTGTCATTGGATGAACATTTAGGTCTTTTTCGTCCTCCCTAAACTTAATCTTGTCCAATTAGGGTTTCTAACCAATCTTGTGCATCCAATAGGTGTTTTTGTGTCATTTGATGAATATTTAGGTCATTTTCGTCCTCCCTACACTTAATCCAATTAGGGTTTTTAACCAATCTTGTGCATCCAATAGGTGTTTTTGTGTCATTGGATGAATATTTAGGTCATTTTCGTCCTCCCTACACTTAATCTTGTCCAATTAGGGTTTCTAACCAATCTTGTGTATCCAATAGGTGTTTTTGTTGCATTGGATGAACATTTAGGTCATTTTCGTCCTCCCTAGGCTTATGCTTGTCCAATTAGGGTTTCTAACCAATCTTGTGCGTCCAATAGGTGTTTTTGTGTCATTGGATGAACAATTAGGTCATTTTCGTCCTCCTTAGGCAAATTCTTGTCCAATTAGGGTTTCTAACCAATCTTGTGCATCCATTAGGTGTTTTGTGTCATTGGATGAACATTTAGGTCATTTTCGTCCTCCCTAGGCTTATTCTTGTCCAATTAGGGTTTTTAACCAATCTTGTGCATCGAATAGGTGTTTTGTGTCATTGGATGAGCATTTAGGTCATTTTCGTCCTCCCTAAACTTAATCTTGTCCAATTAGGGTTTCTAACCAATCTTGTGCATCCAATAGGTGTTTTTGTGTCGTTGGATGAACAATTAGGTCATTTTCGTCCTCCCTAGCCTAATTCTTGTCCAATTAGTGTTTCTAACCAATCTTTTGCATCCAATAGGTGTTTTGTGTCATTGGATGAATATTTAGGTCATTTTCGTCCTCCCTACATTTAATCTTGTCCAATTAGGGTTTCTAACCAATCTTGTGCATCCAGTAGGTGTTTTTGTGTAATTGGATGAAAAATTAGGTCATTTTCGTCCTCCCTAGGCTAATTCTTGTCCAATTAGGGTTTCTAACCAATCTTGTGCATCCAATAGGTGTTTTGTGTCATTGGAGAATATTTATGTCATTTTCGTCGTCCCTAAACTTAATCTCGTCCAATTAGGGTTTTTAACCATTCTTGTGCATCCAATAGGTGTTTTTGTGTCATTGGATAAATACTTATGTCATTTTCGTCCTTCCTACTATTAATCTTGTCCAATTAGGGTTTCTAGCCAATCTTGTGCATCCAGTAGGTGTTTTTGTGTGATTGGATGAACATTTAGGTCATTTTCGTCCTTCCTAGGCTTATGCTTGTCCAATTAGGGTTTCTAACCAATCTTGTGCGTCCAATAGGTGTTTTTGTGTTATTGGATGAACAATTATGTCATTTTCGTCCTCCCTAGGCTTATTCTTGTCCAATTAGGGTTTTTAACCAATCTTGTGCATCCAATAGGTGTTTTTGTGTCATTGGATGAATATTTAGGTTATTTTCGTCCTCCCTACACTTAATCTTGTCCAATTAGGGTTTTTAACCAATCTTGTGCATCCAATAGGTGTTTTTGTTGCATTGGATGAACATTTAGGTCATTTTCGTCCTCCCTAAACTTAATCATGTCCAATTAGGGTTTCTAACCAATCTTGTGCATCCAATAGGTGTTTTTGTGTCATTGGATGAATATTTAGGTCATTTTCGTCCTCCCTACACTTAATCTTTTCCAATTAGGGTTTTTAACCAATCTTGTGCATCCAATAGGTGTTTTTGTTGCATTGGATGAACATTTAGGTCATTTTCGTCCTCCCTAGGCTTATGCTTGTCCAATTAGGGTTTCTAACCAATCTTGTGCGTCCAATAGGTGTTTTTGTGTCATTGGATGAACAATTAGGTCATTTTCGTCCTCCTTAGGCAAATTCTTGTCCAATTAGGGTTTCTAACCAATCTTATGCATCCAATAGGTGTTTTGTGTCATTGGATGAACATTTAGGTCATTTTCGTCCTCCCTAGGCTTATTCTTGTCCAATTAGGGTTTTTAACCAATCTTGTGCATCGAATAGGTGTTTTGTGTCATTGGATGAACATTTAGGTCATTTTCGTCCTCCCTAAACTTAATCTTGTCCAATTAGGGTTTCTAACCAATCTTGTGCATCCAATAGGTGTTTTTGTGTCGTTGGATGAACAATTAGGTCATTTTCGTCCTCCCTAGCCTAATTCTTGTCCAATTAGTGTTTCTAACCAATCTTTTGCATCCAATAGGTGTTTTGTGTCATTGGATGAATATTTAGGTCATTTTCGTCCTCCCTACATTTAATCTTGTCCAATTAGGGTTTCTAACCAATCTTGTGCATCCAGTAGGTGTTTTTGTGTAATTGGATGAAAAATTAGGTCATTTTCGTTCTCCCTAGGCTAATTCTTGTCCAATTAGGGTTTGTAACCAATCTTGTGCATCCAATAGGTGTTTTCAGTCATTGGATGAATATTCATGTCATTTTCGTCCTCCCTAAACTTAATCTTGTCCAATTAGGGTTCTTAACAAATCTTGTGCATCCAATAGGTGTTTTTGTGTCATTGGATAAATATTTATGTCATTTTCGTCCTCCCTACAATTAATCTTGTCCAATTAGGGTTTCTAACCAATCTTGTGCATCCAATACGTGTTTTTGTGTGATTGGATGAACATTTAGGTCATTTTCGTCCTTCCAAGGCTTATGCTTGTCCAATTAGGGTTTCTAACCAATCTTGTGCATCCAATAGGTGTTTTTGTGTCATTGGCTGAACAATTAGGTCACTTTCGTCCTCCCTAGGCTAATTCTTGTCCAATTAGGGTTTCTAACCAATCTTGTGCATCCAATAGGTGTTTTGTGTCATTGGATGAACAATTAGGTCATTTTCGTCCTCCTTAGGCTTATTCTTGTCCAATTAGGGTTTTTAACCAATCTTGTGCATCTAATAGGTGTTTTTGTGTCATTGGATGAATAGTTAGGTCATTTTCGTCCTCCCTACACTTAATCTTGTCCAATTAGGGTTTTTAACCAATCTCGTGCATCCAATACGTGTTTTTGTGTAATTGGATGAACAATTAGGTCATTTTCGTCCTCCCTAGGCTAATTCTTGTCCAATTAGGGTTTCTAACCAATCTTGTGCATCCAATAGGTGTTTTGTGTCATTGGAGAATATTTATGTCATTTTCGTCGTCCCTAAACTTAATATTGTCCAATTAGGGTTTCTAACCAATCTTGTGCATCCAATAGGTGTTTTTGTGTCATTGGATGAATATTTAGGTCATTTTCGTCCTCCCTACACTTAATCCAATTAGGGTTTTTAACCAATCTTGTGCATCCAATAGGTGTTTTTGTGTCATTGGATGAATAATTAGGTCATTTTCGTCGTCCCTACACTTAATCTTGTCCAATTAGGGTTTCTAACCAATCTTGTGCATCCAATAGGTGTTTTTGTTGCATTGGATGAACATTTTGGTCATTTTCGTCCTCCCTAGGCTTATGCTTGTCCAATTAGGGTTTCTAACCAATCTTGTGCGTCCAATAGGTGTTTTTGTGTCATTGGATGAACAATTAGGTCATTTTCGTCCTCCTTAGGCAAATTCTTGTCCAATTAGGGTTTCTAACCAATCTTGTGCATCCAATAGGTGTTTTGTGTCATTGGATGAACATTTAGGTCATTTTCGTCCTCCCTAGGCTTATTCTTGTCCAATTAGGGTTTTTAACCAATCTTGTGCATCGAATAGGTGTTTTGTGTCATTGGATGAACATTTAGGTCATTTTCGTCCTCCCTAAACTTAATCTTGTCCAATTAGGGTTTCTAACCAATCTTGTGCATCCAATAGGTGTTTTTGTGTCGTTAGATGAACAATTAGGTCATTTTCGTCCTCCCTAGCCTAATTCTTGTCCAATTAGGGTTTCTAACCAATCTTTTGCATCTAATAGGTGTTTTGTGTCATTGGATGAATATTTAGGTCATTTTCGTCCTCCCTACATTTAATCTTGTCCAATTAGGGTTTCTAACCAACTTGTGCATCCAGTAGGTGTTTTTGTGTAATTGGATGAAAAATTAGGTCATTGTCGTCCTCCCTAGGCTAATTCTTGTCCAATTAGGGTTTGTAACCAATCTTGTGCATCCAATAGGTGTTTTCTGTCATTGGATGAATATTCATGTCATTTTCGTCCTCCCTACACTTAATCTTGTCCAATTAGGGTTCTTAACAAATCTTGTGCATCCAATAGGTGTTTTTGTGTCATTGGATAAATATTTATGTCATTTTCGTCCTCCCTACAATTAATCTTGTCCAATTAGGGTTTCTAACCAATCTTGTGCATCCAATAGGTGTTTTTGTGTGATTGGATGAACATTTTGGTCATTTTCGTCCTTCCTAGGCTTATGCTTGTCCAATTAGGGTTTCTAACCTATCTTGTGCATCCAATAGGTGTTTTTGTGTCATTGGATGAACAATTAGGTCATTTTCGTCCTCCCTAGGCTAATTCTTGTCCAATTAGGGTTTCTAACCAATCTTGTGCATCCAATAGGTGTTTTCTGTCATTGGATGAATATTCATGTTATTTTCGTCCTCCCTACACTTAATCTTGTCCAATTAGGGTTCTTAACAAATCTTGTGCATCCAATAGGTGTTTTTGTGTCATTGGATAAATATTTATGTCATTTTCGTCCTCCCTACAATTAATCTTGTCCAATTAGGGTTTCTAACCAATCTTGTGCATCCAATAGGTGTTTTTGTGTGATTGGATGAACATTTTGGTCATTTTCGTCCTTCCTAGGCTTATGCTTGTCCAATTAGGGTTTCTAACCTATCTTGTGCATCCAATAGGTGTTTTTGTGTCATTGGATGAACAATTAGGTCATTTTCGTCCTCCCTAGGCTAATTCTTGTCCAATTAGGGTTTCTAACCAATCTTGTGCATCCAATAGGTGTTTTGTGTCATTGGATGAACAATTAGGTCATTTTCGTCCTCCTTAGGCTTATTCTTGTCCAATTAGGGTTTTTAACCAATCTTGTGCATCTAATAGGTGTTTTTGTGTCATTGGATGAATAGTTAGGTCATTTTCGTCCTCCCTACACTTAATCTTGTCCAATTAGGGTTTTTAACCAATCTTGTGCGTCTAATAGGTGTTTTTGTGTCATTGAATGAATAGTTAGGTCATTTTCGTCCTCCCTACACTTAATCTTGTCCAATTAGGGTTTTTAACCAATCTCGTGCATCCAATACGTGTTTTTCTGTAATTGGATGAACAATTAGGTCATTTTCGTCCTCCCTAGGCAAATTCTTGTCCAATTAGGGTTTCTAACCAATCTTGTGCATCCAATAGGTGTTTTGTGTCATTGGATGAACATTTAGGTCATTTTCGTCGTCCCTAAACTTATTCTTGTCCAATTAGGGTTTTTAACCAATCTTGTGCATCGAATAGGTGTTTTGTGTCATTGGATGAACATTTAGGTCATTTTCGTCCTCCCTAAACTTAATCATGTCCAATTAGGGTTTCTAACCAATCTTGTGCATCCAATAGGTGTTTTTGTGTCATTGGATGAATATTTAGGTCATTTTCGTCCTCCCTACACTTAATCTTGTCCAATTAGGGTTTTTAACCAATCTTGTGCATCCAATAGGTGTTTTTGTTGCATTGCATGAACATTTAGGTCATTTTCTTCCTCCCTAGGCTTATGCTTGTCCAATTAGGGTTTCTAACCAATCTTGTGCGTCCAATAGGTGTTTTTGTGTCATTGGATGAACAATTAGGTCATTTTCGTCCTCCTTAGGCAAATTCTTGTCCAATTAGGGTTTCTAACCAATCTTGTGCATCCAATAGGTGTTTTGTGTCATTGGATGAACATTTAGGTCATTTTCGTCCTCCCTAGGCTTATTCTTGTCCAATTAGGGTTTTTAACCAATCTTGTGCATCCAATAGGTGTTTTGTGTCATTGGATGAACATTTAGGTCATTTTCGTCCTCCCTAAACTTAATCTTGTCCAATTAGGGTTTCTAACCAATCTTGTGCATCCAATAGGTGTTTTTGTGTCGTTGGATGAACAATTAGGTCATTTTCGTCCTCCCTAGGCTAATTCTTGTCCAATTAGGGTTTTTAACCAATCTTGTGCATCCAATAGGTGTTTTGTGTCATTGGATGAACATTTAGGTCATTTTCGTCCTTCCTAAACTTAATCTTGTCCAATTAGGGTTTTTAACCAATCTTGTGCATCCAATAGGTGTTTTGTGTCATTGGATGAACATTTAGGTCATTTTCGTCCTCCCTACACTTAATCTTGTTCAATTAGGGTTTCTACCCAATCTTGTGCATCCGATAGGTGTTTTTGTGTCATTGGATGAACATTTAGGTCATTTTCGTCCTCCCTACACTTAATCTTGTCCAATTAGGGTTTTTAACCAATCTTGTTCATTCAATAGGTGTGTTGTGTCATTGGATGAATATTTAGGTTATTTTCGTCCTCCCTAAACTTAATCTTGTCCAATGAGGGTTTTTAACCAATCTTGTGCATCCAATAGGTGTTTTGTGTCATTGGATGAACATTTAGGTCATTTTCGTCCTCCCTATGATAATTCTTGTCCAATTAGGGTTTTTAACCAATCTTGTGCATCCAATAGGTGTTTTGTGTCATTGGATGAACATTTAGGTCATTTTCGTCCTCCTTAGGCTAATTCTTATCCAATTAAGGTTTTTAACCAATCTTGTGAATCCAATAGGTGTTTTGTGTCATTGGATGAACATTTAGGTCATTTTCGTCCTCCCTATATTTAATCTTGTTCAATTAGGGTTTCTAACCAATCTTGTGCATCCGATAGGTGTTTTTGTGTCATTGGATGAACATTTAGGTCATTTTCGTCCTCCCTACACTTAATCTTGTCCAATTAGGGTTTTTAACCAATCTTGTTCATTCAATAGGTGTGTTGTGTCATTGGATGAATATTTAGGTCATTTTCGTCCTCCCTAAACTTAATCTTATCCAATTACGGTTTTTAACCAATCTTGTGCATCCAATAGGTGTTTTGTGTCATTGGATGAACATTTAGGTCATTTTCGTCCTCCCTACAGTTATTCTTGTTCAATTAGGGTTTCTAACCAATCTTGTGCATCCGATAGGTGTTTTTGTGTCATTGGATGAACATTTAGGTCATTTTCGTCCTCCCTACACTTAATCTTGTCCAATTAGGGTTTTTAACCAATCTTGTTCATTCAATAGGTGTGTTGTGTCATTGGATGAATATTTAGGTCATTTTCGTCCTCCCTAAACTTAATCTTGTCCAATTAGGGTTTCTGACCAATCTTGTGCACCCGATAGGTGTTTTTGTGTCATTGGATGAACAATTAGGTCATTTTCGTCCTCCCTAGGCTAATTCTTGTCCAATTAGGGTTTTTAACCAATCTTGTGCATCCAATAGGTGTTTTGTGTCATTGGATGAATATTTAGGTCATTTTCGTCCTCCCTACACTTAATCTTGTCCAATTAGGGTTTCTAACCAATCTTGTGCATCCAATAGGTGTTTTTGTGTCATTGGATGAACATTTAGGTCTTTTTCGTCCTCCCTTGGCTTATGCCTGTCGAATTAGGGTTTCTAACCAATCTTGTGTATCCAATAGGTGTTTTTGTGTCATTGGATGAACAATTAGGTGATTTTCGTCCTCCCTACGCTAATTCTTGTCCAATTAGGGTTTCTAACCAATCTTGTGCATCCAATAGGTGTTTTGTGTCATTGGATGAACAAGTAGGTCATTTTCGTCCTCCATAGGCTTATTCTTGTCAAATTAGGGTTTTAAACCAATCTTGTGCATCCAATAGGTGTTTTGTGTCATTGGATGAACATTTAGGTCATTATCGTCCTTCCTAAACTTAATCTTGTCCAATTAGGGTTTCTAAGCTATCTTGTGCAGCCAATAGGTGTTTTTTGTGTCATTGGAAGAACAATTAGGTGATTTTCGTCCTCCCTAAGCTAATTCTTCTCCAATTAGGGTTTATAACCAATCTTCTGCATCCAATAGGTGTTTTTGTGTCATTGGATGTACATTTAGGTCTTTTTCGTCCTCCCTAAACTTAATCTTGTTCAATTAGGGTTTCTAACCAATCTTGTGCATCCAATAGGTGTTTTTGTGTCATTGGATGAATATTTAGGTCATTTTCGTCCTCCCTACACTTAATCCAATTAGGGTTTTTAACCAATCTTGTGCATCCAATAGGTGTTTTTGTGTCATTGGATGAATATTTAGGTCATTTTCGTCCTCCCTACACTTAATCTTGTCCAATTAGGGTTTCTAACCAATCTTGTGCATCCAATAAGTGTTTTTGTTGCATTGGATGAACATTTAGGTCATTTTCGTCCTCCCTAAACTTAATCTTGTCCAATTAGGGTTTCTAACCAATCTTGTGCATCCAATAGGTGTTTTTGTGTCGTTGGATGAACAATTAGGTCATTTTCGTCCTCCCTAGCCTAATTCTTGTCCAATTAGGGTTTCTAACCAATCTTTTGCATCCAATAGGTGTTTTGTGTCATTGGATGAATATTTAGGTCATTTTCGTCCTCCCTACATTTAATCTTGTCCAATTAGGGTTTCTAACCAATCTTGTGCATCCAGTAGGTGTTTTTGTGTAATTGGATGAAAAATTAGGTCATTTTCGTTCTCCCTAGGCTAATTCTTGTCCAATTAGGGTTTGTAACCAATCTTGTGCATCCAATAGGTGTTTTCAGTCATTGGATGAATATTCATGTCATTTTCGTCCTCCCTAAACTTAATCTTGTCCAATTAGGGTTCTTAACAAATCTTGTGCATCCAATAGGTGTTTTTGTGTCATTGGATAAATATTTATGTCATTTTCGTCCTCCATACAATTAATCTTGTCCAATTAGGTATTCTAACCAATCTTGTGCATCCAATAGGTGTTTTTGTGTGATTGGATGAACATATAGGTCATTTTCGTCCTTCCTAGGCTTATGCTTGTCCAATTAGGGTTTCTAACCAATCTTGTGCATCCAATAGGTGTTTATGTGTCGTTGGATGAACAATTAGGTCATTTTCGTCCTCCCTAGGCTAATTCTTGTCCAATTAGGGTTTCTAACCAATCTTGTGCATCCAATAGGTGTTTTGTGTCATTGGATGAACAATTAGGTCATTTTCGTCCTCCTTAGGCTTATTCTTGTCCAATTAGGGTTTTTAACCAATCTTGTGCATCTAATAGGTGTTTTTGTGTCATTGGATGAATAGTTAGGTCATTTTCGTCCTCCCTACACTTAATCTTGTCCAATTAGGGTTTTTAACCAATCTCGTGCATCCAATACGTGTTTTTGTGTAATTGGATGAACAATTAGGTCATTTTCGTCCTCCCTAGGCTAATTTTTGTCCAATTAGGGTTTCTAACCAATCTTGTGCATCCAATAGGTGTTTTGTGTCATTGGATGAACATTTAGGTCATTTTCGTCCTCCCTAGGCTTATTCTTGTCCAATTAGGGTTTTTAACCAATCTTGTGCATCGAATAGGTGTTTTGTGTCATTGGATGAACATTTAGGTCATTTTCGTCCTCCCTAAACTTAATCTTGTCCAATTCGGGTTTCTAACCAATCTTGTGCATCCAATAGTTGTTTTTGTGTCGTTGGATGAACAATTAGGTCATTTTCGTCCTCCCTAGCCTAATTCTTGTCCAGTTAGGGTTTCTAACCAATCTTTTGCATCCAATAGGTGTTTTGTGTCATTGGATGAATATTTAGGTCATTTTCGTCCTCCCTACATTTAATCTTGTCCAATTAGGGTTTCTAACCAATCTTGTGCATCCAGTAGGTGTTTTTGTGTAATTGGATGAAAAATTAGGTCATTTTCGTTCTCCCTAGGCTAATTCTTGTCCAATTAGGGTTTGTAACCAATCTTGTGCATCCAATAGGTGTTTTCAGTCATTGGATGAATATTCATGTCATTTTCGTCCTCCCTAAACTTAATCTTGTCCAATTAGGGTTCTTAACAAATCTTGTGCATCCAATAGGTGTTTTTGTGTCATTGGATAAATATTTATGTCATTTTCGTCCTCCCTACAATTAATCTTGTCCAATTAGGGTTTCTAACCAATCTTGTGCATCCAATACGTGTTTTTGTGTGATTGGATGAACATTTAGGTCATTTTCGTCCTTCCAAGGCTTATGCTTGTCCAATTAGGGTTTCTAACCAATCTTGTGCATCCAATAGGTGTTTTTGTGTCATTGGCTGAACAATTAGGTCACTTTCGTCCTCCCTAGGCTAATTCTTGTCCAATTAGGGTTTCTAACCAATCTTGTGCATCCAATAGGTGTTTTGTGTCATTGGATGAACAATTAGGTCATTTTCGTCCTCCTTAGGCTTATTCTTGTCCAATTAGGGTTTTTAACCAATCTTGTGCATCTAATAGGTGTTTTTGTGTCATTGGATGAATAGTTAGGTCATTTTCGTCCTCCCTACACTTAATCTTGTCCAATTAGGGTTTTTAACCAATCTCGTGCATCCAATACGTGTTTTTGTGTAATTGGATGAACAATTAGGTCATTTTCGTCCTCCCTAGGCTAATTCTTGTCCAATTAGGGTTTCTAACCAATCTTGTGCATCCAATAGGTGTTTTGTGTCATTGGAGAATATTTATGTCATTTTCGTCGTCCCTAAACTTAATATTGTCCAATTAGGGTTTCTAACCAATCTTGTGCATCCAATAGGTGTTTTTGTGTCATTGGATGAATATTTAGGTCATTTTCGTCCTCCCTACACTTAATCCAATTAGGGTTTTTAACCAATCTTGTGCATCCAATAGGTGTTTTTGTGTCATTGGATGAATAATTAGGTCATTTTCGTCGTCCCTACACTTAATCTTGTCCAATTAGGGTTTCTAACCAATCTTGTGCATCCAATAGGTGTTTTTGTTGCATTGGATGAACATTTAGGTCATTTTCGTCCTCCCTAGGCTTATGCTTGTCCAATTAGGGTTTCTAACCAATCTTGTGCGTCCAATAGGTGTTTTTGTGTCATTGGATGAACAATTAGGTCATTTTCGTCCTCCTTAGGCAAATTCTTGTCCAATTAGGGTTTCTAACCAATCTTGTGCATCCAATAGGTGTTTTGTGTCATTGGATGAACATTTAGGTCATTTTCGTCCTACCTAGGCTTATTCTTGTCCAATTAGGGTTTTTAACCAATCTTGTGCATCGAATAGGTGTTTTGTGTCATTGGATGAACATTTAGGTCATTTTCTTCCTCCCTAAACTTAATCTTGTCCAATTAGGGTTTCTAACCAATCTTGTGCATCCAATAGGTGTTTTTGTTGCATTGGATGAACATTTAGGTCATTTTCGTCCTCCCTAGGCTTATGCTTGTCCAATTAGGGTTTCTAACCAATCTTGTGCGTCCAATAGGTGTTTTTGTGTCATTGGATGAACAATTAGGTCATTTTCGTCCTCCTTAGGCAAATTCTTGTCCAATTAGGGTTTCTAACCAATCTTGTGCATCCAATAGGTGTTTTGTGTCATTGGATGAACATTTAGGTCATTTTCGTCCTCCCTAGGCTTATTCTTGTCCAATTAGGGTTTTTAACCAATCTTGTGCATCGAATAGGTGTTTTGTGTCATTGGATGAACATTTAGGTCATTTTCGTCCTCCCTAAACTTAATCTTGTCCAATTAGGGTTTCTAACCAATCTTGTGCATCCAATAGGTGTTTTTGTGTCGTTGCATGAACAATTAGGTCATTTTCATCCTCCCTAGCCTAATTCTTGTCCAATTAGGGGTTCTAACCAATCTTGTGCGTCCAATAGGTGTTTTTGTGTCATTTGATGAACAATTAGGTCATTTTCGTCCTCCTTAGGCAAATTCTTGTCCAATTAGGGTTTCTAACCAATCTTGTGCATCCAATAGGTGTTTTGTGTCATTGGATGAACATTTAGGTCATTTTCGTCCTCCCTAGGCTTATTCTTGTCCAATTAGGGTTTTTAACCAATCTTGTGCATCGAATAGGTGTTTTGTGTCATTGGATGAACATTTAGGTCATTTTCGTCCTCCCTAAACTTAATCATGTCCAATTAGGGTTTCTAACCAATCTTGTGCATCCAATAGGTGTTTTTGTGTCATTGGATGAATATTTAGGTCATTTTCGTCCTCCCTACACTTAATCTTGTCCAATTAGGGTTTTTAACCAATCTTGTGCATCCAATAGGTGTTTTTGTGTCATTGGATGAATATTTAGGTCATTTTCGTCCTCCCTACACTTAATCTTGTCCAATTAGGGTTTCTAACCAATCTTGTGCATCCAATAAGTGTTTTTGTTGCATTGGATGAACATTTAGGTCATTTTCGTCCTCCCTAAACTTAATCTTGTCCAATTAGGGTTTCTAACCAATCTTGTGCATCCAATAGGTGTTTTTGTGTCGTTGGATGAACAATTAGGTCATTTTCGTCCTCCCTAGCCTAATTCTTGTCCAATTAGGGTTTCTAACCAATCTTTTGCATCCAATAGGTGTTTTGTGTCATTGGATGAATATTTAGGTCATTTTCGTCCTCCCTACATTTAATCTTGTCCAATTAGGGTTTCTAACCAATCTTGTGCATCCAGTAGGTGTTTTTGTGTAATTGGATGAAAAATTAGGTCATTTTCGTCCTCCCTAGGCTAATTCTTGTCCAATTAGGGTTTTTAACCAATCTTGTGCATCGAATAGGTGTTTTGTGTCATTGGATGAACATTTAGGTCATTTTCGTCCTCCCTAAACTTAATCTTGTCCAATTAGGGTTTCTAACCAATCTTGTGCATCCAATAGGTGTTTTTGTGTCGTTGCATGAACAATTAGGTCATTTTCATCCTCCCTAGCCTAATTCTTGTCCAATTAGGGGTTCTAACCAATCTTGTGCGTCCAATAGGTGTTTTTGTGTCATTTAATGAACAATTAGGTCATTTTCGTCCTCCTTAGGCAAATTCTTGTCCAATTAGGGTTTCTAACCAATCTTGTGCATCCAATAGGTGTTTTGTGTCATTGGATGAACATTTAGGTCATTTTCGTCCTCCCTAGGCTTATTCTTGTCCAATTAGGGTTTTTAACCAATCTTGTGCATCCAATAGGTGTTTTTGTGTCATTGGATGAACATTTAGGTCATTTTCGTCCTCCCTAGGCTAATTCTTGTCCAATTAGGGTTTCTAACCAATCTTGTGCATCCAATAGGTGTTTTGTGTCATTGGATGAACAATTAGGTCATTTTCGTCCTCCTTAGGCTTATTCTTGTCCAATTAGGGTTTTTAACCAATCTTGTGCATCCAATAGGTGTTTTTGTGTCATTGGATGAATAGTTAGGTCATTTTCGTCCTCCCTACACTTAATCTTGTCCAATTAGGGTTTTTAACCAATCTTGTGCATCCAATAGGTGTTTTTGTTGCATTGGATGAACATTTAGGTCATTTTCGTCCTCCCTAGGCTTATTGTTGTCCAATTAGGGTTTCTAACCAATCTTGTGCGTCCAATAGGTGTTTTTGTGTCATTGGATGAACAATTAGGTCATTTTGGTCCTCCCTAGGCAAATTCTTGTCCAATTAGGGGTTCTAACCAATCTTGTGCATCCAATAGGTGTTTTGTGTCATTGGATGAACATTTAGGTCATTTTCGTCCTCCCTAGGCTTATTCTTGTCCAATTAGGGTTTTTAACCAATCTTGTGCATCGAATAGGTGTTTTGTGTCATTGGATGAACATTTAGGTCATTTTCGTCCTCCCTAATCTTAATCTTGTCCAATTAGGGTTTCTAACGAATCTTGTGCATCCAATAGGTGTTTTTGTGTCGTTGGATGAACAATTAGGTCATTTTCGTCCTCCCTAGCCTAATTCTTGTCCAATTAGGGATTCTAACCAATCTTTTGCATCCAATAGGTGTTTTGTGTCATTGGATGAATATGTAGGTCATTTTCGTCCTCCCTACATTTAATCTTGTCCAATTAGGGTTTCTAACCAATCTTGTGCATCCAGTAGGTGTTTTTGTGTAATTGGATGAACAATTAGGTCATTTTCGTCCTCCCTAGGCTAATTCTTGTCCAATTAGGGTTTGTAACCAATCTTGTGCATCCAATAGGTGTTTTCTGTCATTGGATGAATATTCATGTCATTTTCGTCCTCCCTAAACTTAATCTTGTCCAATTAGGGTTCTTAACCAATCTTGTGCATCCAATAGGTGTTTTTGTGTCATTGGATAAATATTTATGTCATTTTCGTCCTCCCTACAATTAATCTTGTCCAATTAGGGTTTCTAACCAATCTTGTGCATTCAATAGGTGTTTTTGTGTGATTGGATGAACATTTAGGTCATTTTCGTCCTTCCTAGGCTTGTGCTTGTCCAATTAGGGTTTCTAACCAATCTTGTGCATCCAATAGGTGTTTTTGTGTCATTGGATGAACAATTAGGTCATTTTCGTCCTCCCTAGGCTAATTCTTGTCCAATTAGGGTTTCTAACCAATCTTGTGCATCCAATAGGTGTTTTGTGTCATTGGATGAACAATTAGGTCATTTTCGTCCTCCTTAGGCTTATTCTTGTCCAATTAGGGTTTTTAACCAATCTTGTGCATCCAATAGGTGTTTTGTGTCATTGGATGAACAATTAGGTCATTTTCGTCCTCCTTAGGCTTATTCTTTTCCAATTAGGGTTTTTAACCAATCTTGTGCATCTAATAGGTGTTTTTGTGTCATTGGATGAATAGTTAGGTCATTTTCGTCCTCCCTACACTTAATCTTGTCCAATTAGGGTTTTTAACCAATCTCGTGCATCCAATACGTGTTTTTGTGTAATTGGATGAGCAATTAGGTCATTTTCGTCCTCCCTAGGCTAATTCTTGTCCAATTAGGGTTTCTAACCAATCTTGTGCATCCAATAGGTGTTTTGTGTCATTGGAGAATATTTATGTCATTTTCGTCGTCCCTAAACTTAATCTTGTCCAATTAGGGGTTTTAACCATTCTTGTGCATCCAATAGGTGTTTTTGTGTCATTGGATAAATACTTATGTCATTTTCGTCCTTCCTACTATTAATCTTGTCCAATTAGGGTTTCTAGCCAATCTTGTGCATCCAGTAGGTGTTTTTGTGTGATTGGATGAACATTTAGGTCATTTTCGTCCTTCCTAGGCTTATGCTTGTCCAATTAGGGTTTCTAACCAATCTTGTGCGTCCAATAGGTGTTTTTGTGTTATTGGATGAACAATTATGTCATTTTCGTCCTCCCTAGGCTTATTCTTGTCCAATTAGGGTTTTTAACCAATCTTGTGCATCTAATAGGTGTTTTTGTGTCATTGGATGAATATTTAGGTTATTTTCGTCCTCCCTACACTTAATCTTGTCCAATTAGGGTTTTTAACCAATCTTGTGCATCCAATAGGTGTTTTTGTTGCATTGGATGAACATTTAGGTCATTTTCGTCCTCCCTAGGCTTATGCTTGTCCAATTAGGGTTTCTAACCAATCTTGTGCGTCCAATAGGTGTTTTTGTGTCATTGGATGAACATTTAGGTCATTTTCGTCCTCCTTAGGCAAATTCTTGTCCAATTAGGGTTTCTAACCAATCTTGTGCATCCAATAGGTGTTTTGTGTCATTGGATGAACATTTAGGTCATTTTCGTCCTCCCTAGGCTTATTCTTGTCCAATTAGGGTTTTTAACCAATCTTGTGCATCGAATAGGTGTTTTGTGTCATTGGATGAACATTTAGGTCATTTTCGTCCTCCCTAAACTTAATCTTGTCCAATTAGGGTTTCTAACCAATCTTGTGCATCCAATAGGTGTTTTTGTGTCGTTGCATGAACAATTAGGTCATTTTCATCCTCCCTAGCCTAATTCTTGTCCAATTAGGGGTTCTAACCAATCTTGTGCGTCCAATAGGTGTTTTTGTGTCATTTGATGAACAATTAGGTCATTTTCGTCCTCCTTAGGCAAATTCTTGTCCAATTAGGGTTTCTAACCAATCTTGTGCATCCAATAGGTGTTTTGTGTCATTGGATGAACATTTAGGTCATTTTCGTCCTCCCTAGGCTTATTCTTGTCCAATTAGGGTTTTTAACCAATCTTGTGCATCGAATAGGTGTTTTGTGTCATTGGATGAACATTTAGGTCATTTTCGTCCTCCCTAAACTTAATCTTGTCCAATTAGGGTTTCTAACCAATCTTGTGCATCCAATAGGTGTTTTTGTTTCATTGGATGAACATTTAGGTCATTTTCGTCCTCCCTAGGCTTATGCTTGTCCAATTAGGGTTTCTAACCACTCTTGTGCATCCAATAGGTGTTTTTGTGTCATTGGATGAACAATTAGGTCATTTTCGTCCACCCTAGGCTAATTCTTGTCCAATTACGGTTTCTAACCAATCTTGTGCATCCAATTGGTGTTTTGTGTCATTGGATGAACAATTAGGTCATTTTCGTCCTCCCAAGGCTAATTCTTGTCCAATTAGGGTTTTTAACCAATCTTGTGCATCCAATAGGTGTTTTGTGTCATTGGATGAACATTTAGGTCATTTTCGTCCTCCCTAAACTTAATCTTGTCCAATTAGGGTTTCTAACCAATCTTGTGCATCCAATAGGTGTTTTTGTTGCATTGGATGAACATTTAGGTCATTTTCGTCCTCCCTAGGCTTATGCTTGTCCAATTAGGGTTTCTAACCAATCTTGTGCATCCAATAGGTGTTTTTAAGTCATTGGATAAATATTTATGTCATTTTCGTCCTCCCTAAACTTAATCTAGTCCAATTAGGGTTTTTAACCAATCTTGTGCATCCAATACGTGTTTTGTGTCATTGGATGAACATTTAGGTCATTTTCCTCCTCCCTAAACTTAATCTTGTCCAATTAGGGTTTCTAACCAATCTTGTGCATCCAATAGGTGTTTTTGTGTCATTGGATAAATATTTATGTCATTTTCGTCCTCCCTAGGCTTATGCTTCTCCAATTAGGGTTTCTAACCAATCTTGTGCATCCAATAGGTGTTTTGTGTCATTGGATGAATATTTATGTCATTTTCGTCCTCCCTAAACTTAATCTTGTCCAATTAGGGTTTTTAACCAATCTTGTGCATCCAATAGGTGTTTTTGTGTCATTGGATAAATATTTATGTCATTTTCGTCCTCCCTACAATTAATCTTGTCCAATTAGGGTTTCTAACCAATCTTGTGCATCCAATAGGTGTTTTTGTGTGATTGGATGAACATATAGGTCATTTTCGTCCTTCCTAGGCTTATGCTTGTCCAATTAGGGTTTCTAACCAATCTTGTGCATCCAATAGGTGTTTTTGTGTCGTTGGATGAACAATTAGGTCATTTTCGTCCTCCCTAGGCTAATTCTTGTCCAATTAGGGTTTCTAACCAATCTTGTGCATCCAATAGGTGTTTTGTGTCATTGGATGAACAATTAGGTCATTTTCGTCCTCCTTAGGCTTATTCTTGTCCAATTAGGGTTTTTAACCAATCTTGTGCATCCAATAGGTGTTTTGTGTCATTGGATGAACATTTAGGTCATTTTCGTCCTCCCTAAACTTAATCTTGTCCAATTAGGGTTTTTAAGCAATCTTGTGCATCGAATAGGTGTTTTGTGTCATTGGATGAACATTTATGTCATTTTCGTCCTCCCTACACTTAATCTTGTTCAATTAGGGTTTCTAACCAATCTTGTGCATCCGATAGGTGTTTTTGTGTCATTGGATGAACAATTAGGTCATTTTCGTCCTCCCTAGGCTAATTCTTGTCCAATTAGGGTTTCTAACCAATCTTGTGCATCCAATAGGTGTTTTGTGTCATTGGATGAACAATTAGGTCATTTTCGTCCTCCTTAGGCTTATTCTTGTCCAATTAGGGTTTTTAACCAATCTTGTGCATCTAATAGGTGTTTTTGTGTCATTGGATGAATAGTTAGGTCATTTTCGTCCTCCCTACAATTAATCTTGTCCAATTAGGGTTTCTAACCAATCTTGTGCATCCAATAGGTGTTTTTGTGTGATTGGATGAACATTTTGGTCATTTTCGTCCTTCCTAGGCTTATGCTTGTCCAATTAGGGTTTCTAACCTATCTTGTGCATCCAATAGGTGTTTTTGTGTCATTGGATGAACAATTAGGTCATTTTCGTCCTCCCTAGGCTAATTCTTGTCCAATTAGGGTTTCTAACCAATCTTGTGCATCCAATAGGTGTTTTCTGTCATTGGATGAATATTCATGTTATTTTCGTCCTCCCTACACTTAATCTTGTCCAATTAGGGTTCTTAACAAATCTTGTGCATCCAATAGGTGTTTTTGTGTCATTGGATAAATATTTATGTCATTTTCGTCCTCCCTACAATTAATCTTGTCCAATTAGGGTTTCTAACCAATCTTGTGCATCCAATAGGTGTTTTTGTGTGATTGGATGAACATTTTGGTCATTTTCGTCCTTCCTAGGCTTATGCTTGTCCAATTAGGGTTTCTAACCTATCTTGTGCATCCAATAGGTGTTTTTGTGTCATTGGATGAACAATTAGGTCATTTTCGTCCTCCCTAGGCTAATTCTTGTCCAATTAGGGTTTCTAACCAATCTTGTGCATCCAATAGGTGTTTTGTGTCATTGGATGAACAATTAGGTCATTTTCATCCTCCTTAGGCTTAATCTTGTCCAATTAGGGTTTTTAACCAATCTTGTGCATCTAATAGGTGTTTTTGTGTCATTGGATGAATAGTTAGGTCATTTTCGTCCTCCCTTCACTTAATCTTGTCCAATTAGGGTTTTTAACCAATCTTGTGCGTCTAATAGGTGTTTTGGTGTCATTGAATGAATAGTTAGGTCATTTTCGTCCTCCCTACACTTAATCTTGTCCAATTAGGGTTTTTAACCAATCTCGTGCATCCAATACGTGTTTTTCTGTAATTGGATGAACAATTAGGTCATTTTCGTCCTCCCTAGGCAAATTCTTGTCCAATTAGGGTTTCTAACCAATCTTGTGCATCCAATAGGTGTTTTGTGTCATTGGATGAACATTTAGGTCATTTTCGTCGTCCCTAAACTTATTCTTGTCCAATTAGGGTTTTTAACCAATCTTGTGCATCGAATAGGTGTTTTGTGTCATTGGATGAACATTTAGGTCATTTTCGTCCTCCCTAAACTTAATCATGTCCAATTAGGGTTTCTAACCAATCTTGTGCATCCAATAGGTGTTTTTGTGTCATTGGATGAATATTTAGGTCATTTTCGTCCTCCCTACACTTAATCTTGTCCAATTAGGGTTTTTAACCAATCTTGTGCATCCAATAGGTGTTTTTGTTGCATTGCATGAACATTTAGGTCATTTTCTTCCTCCCTAGGCTTATGCTTGTCCAATTAGGGTTTCTAACCAATCTTGTGCGTCCAATAGGTGTTTTTGTGTCATTGGATGAACAATTAGGTCATTTTCGTCCTCCTTAGGCAAATTCTTGTCCAATTAGGGTTTCTAACCAATCTTGTGCATCCAATACGAGTTTTGTTATATTGGATGAACATTTAGGTCATTTTCGTCCTCCCTAGGCTTATTCTTGTCCAATTAGGGTTTTTAACCAATCTTGTGCATCGAATAGGTGTTTTGTGTCATAGGATGAACATTTAGGTCATTTTCGTCCTCCCTAAACTTAATCTTGTCCAATTAGGGTTTCTAACCAATCTTGTGCATCCAATAGGTGTTTTTGTTGCATTGGATGAACATTTAGGTCATTTTCGTCCTCCCTAGGCTTATGCTTGTCCAATTAGGGTTTCTAACCAATCTTGTGCGTCCAATAGGTGTTTTTGTGTCATTGGATGAACAATTAGGTCATTTTCGTCCTCCTTAGGCAAATTCTTGTCCAATTAGGGTTTCTAACCAATCTTATGCATCCAATAGGTGTTTTGTGTCATTAGATGAACATTTAGGTCATTTTCGTCCTCCCTAGGCTTATTCTTGTCCAATTAGGGTTTTTAACCAATCTTGTGCATCGAATAGGTGTTTTGTGTCATTGGATGAACATTTAGGTCATTTTCGTCCTCCCTAAACTTAATCTTGTCCAATTAGGGTTTCTAACCAATCTTGTGTATCCAATAGGTGTTTTTGTGTCGTTGCATGAACAATTAGGTCATTTTCGTCCTCCCTAGCCTAATTCTTGTCCAATTAGGGGTTCTAACCAATCTTGTGCGTCCAATAGGTGTTTTTGTGTCATTTGATGAACAATTAGGTCATTTTCGTCCTCCTTAGGCAAATTCTTGTCCAATTAGGGTTTCTAACCAATCTTGTGCATCCAATAGGTGTTTTGTGTCATTGGATGAACATTTAGGTCATTTTCGTCCTCCCTAGGCTTATTCTTGTCCAATTAGGGTTTTTAACCAATCTTGTGCATCGAATAGGTGTTTTTGTGTCATTGGATGAACAATTAGGTCATTTTCGTCCTCCCTAGGCTAATTCTTGTCCAATTAGGGTTTCTAACCAATCTTGTGCATCCAATAGGTGTTTTGTGTCATTGGATGAACAATTAGGTCATTTTCATCCTCCTTAGGCTTAATCTTGTCCAATTAGGGTTTTTAACCAATCTTGTGCATCTAATAGGTGTTTTTGTGTCATTGGATGAATAGTTAGGTCATTTTCGTCCTCCCTTCACTTAATCTTGTCCAATTAGGGTTTTTAACCAATCTTGTGCGTCTAATAGGTGTTTTGGTGTCATTGAATGAATAGTTAGGTCATTTTCGTCCTCCCTACACTTAATCTTGTCCAATTAGGGTTTTTAACCAATCTCGTGCATCCAATACGTGTTTTTCTGTAATTGGATGAACAATTAGGTCATTTTCGTCCTCCCTAGGCAAATTCTTGTCCAATTAGGGTTTCTAACCAATCTTGTGCATCCAATAGGTGTTTTGTGTCATTGGATGAACATTTAGGTCATTTTCGTCGTCCCTAAACTTATTCTTGTCCAATTAGGGTTTTTAACCAATCTTGTGCATCGAATAGGTGTTTTGTGTCATTGGATGAACATTTAGGTCATTTTCGTCCTCCCTAAACTTAATCATGTCCAATTAGGGTTTCTAACCAATCTTGTGCATCCAATAGGTGTTTTTGTGTCATTGGATGAATATTTAGGTCATTTTCGTCCTCCCTACACTTAATCTTGTCCAATTAGGGTTTTTAACCAATCTTGTGCATCCAATAGGTGTTTTTGTTGCATTGCATGAACATTTAGGTCATTTTCTTCCTCCCTAGGCTTATGCTTGTCCAATTAGGGTTTCTAACCAATCTTGTGCGTCCAATAGGTGTTTTTGTGTCATTGGATGAACAATTAGGTCATTTTCGTCCTCCTTAGGCAAATTCTTGTCCAATTAGGGTTTCTAACCAATCTTGTGCATCCAATACGTGTTTTGTGTCATTGGATGAACATTTAGGTCATTTTCGTCCTCCCTAGGCTTATTCTTGTCCAATTAGGGTTTTTAACCAATCTTGTGCATCGAATAGGTGTTTTGTGTCATTGGATGAACATTTAGGTCATTTTCGTCCTCCCTAAACTTAATCTTGTCCAATTAGGGTTTTTAACCAATCTTGTGCATCCAATAGGTGTTTTTGTATCATTGGATGAACAATTAGGTCATTTTCGTCCTCCCTAGGCTAATTCTTGTCCAATTAGGGTTTTTAACCAATCTTGTGCATCCAATAGGTGTTTTGTGTCATTGGATGAACATTTAGGTCATTTTCGTCCTCCCTAGCCTTATTCTTATCCAATTAGGGTTTCTACCCAATCTTGTGCATCCAATGGGTATTTTTGTGTCATTGGAAGAATATTTAGGTCATTTTCGTCCTCCCTTCACTTAATCTTGTCCAATTAGGGTTTTTAACCAATCTTGTGCTTCCAATAGGTGTTTTGTGTCATTGGATGAACATTTAGGTCATTTTCGTCCTCCCTAAATTTAATCTTGTCCAATACGGGTTTCTAACCAATCTTGTGCATCCAATAGGTGTTTTTGTGTCATTGGATGAATATTTAGGTCATTTTCGTCCTCCCTACACTTAATCTTGTCCAATTAGGGTTTTTAACCAATCTTGTGCATCCAATAGGTGTTTTGTGTCATTGGATGAACATTTAGGTCATTTTCGTGCTACCTAAACTTAATCTTGTCCAATTAGGGTTTCTAACCAATCTTGTGCATCCAATAGTTGTTTTTGTGTCATTGGATGAACATTTATGTCATTTTCGTCCTCCCTAAACTTAATCTTGTCCAATTAGGGTTTCTAACCAATCTTGTGCATCCAATAGGTGTTTTTGTGTCATTGGATGAACAATGAGGTCATTTTCGTCCTCCCTAGGCTAATTCTTGTCCAATTAGGGTTTCTAACCAATCTTCTGTATCGAATAGGTGTTTTGTGTCATTGCATGAACATTTATGTCATTTTCGTCCTTCCTAAACTTAATCTTGTCCAATTAGGATTTCTAACTAATCTTGTGCATCCAATAGGTGTTTTTGTGTCATTGGATGAACAATTAGGTCATTTTCGTCCTCCCTAGGCTAATTCTTGTCCAATTAGGGTTTCTAACCAATCTTGTGCATTCAATAGGTGTTTTGTGTCATTAGATGAACATTTAGGTCATTTTCGTCCTCCCTACACTTAATCTTGTCCAATTAGGGTTTTTAACCAATCTTGTGCATCCAATAGGTGTTTTTGTGTCATTGGATGAACAATTAGGTCATTTTCATCCTCCTTAGACTTAATCTTGTCCAATTAGGGTTTTTAACCAATCTTCTGCATCCAATAGGTGTTTTGTGTCATTGGATGAACATTTTGGTCATTTTCGTTCTCCTTACACTTAATCTTGTCCAATTTGGGTTTCTAACCAATCTTGTGCATCCAATAGGTGTTTTTGTGTCATTGGATGAACAATTAGGTCATTTTCGTCCACCCTAGGCTAATTCTTGTCCAATTAGGGTTTTTAACCAATCTTCTGTATCGAATAGGTGTTTTGTGTCATTGCATGAACATTTATGTCATTTTCGTCCTTCCTAAACTTAATCTTGTCCAATTAGGGTTTCTAACAAATCTTGTGCATCCAATAGTTGTTTTTGTGTCATTGGATGAACATTTATGTCATTTTCGTCCTCCCTAAACTTAATCTTGTCCAATTAGGGTTTCTAACCAATCTTGTGCATCCAATAGGTGTTTTTGTGTCATTGGATGAACAATTAGGTCATTTTCGTCCTCCCTAGGCTAATTCTTGTCCAATTAGGGTTTCTAACCAATCTTGTGCATCCAATAGGTGTTTTGTGTCATTGGATGAACAATTAGGTCATTTTCGTCCTCCCTAGGCTAATTCTTGTCCAATTAGGGTTTCTAACCAATCTTGTGCATCCAATAGGTGTTTTGTGTCATTGGATGAACAATTAGGTCATTTTCGTCCTCCTTAGGCTTATTCTTTTCCAATTAGGGTTTTTAACCAATCTTGTGCATCTAATAGGTGTTTTTGTGTCATTGGATGAATAGTTAGGTCATTTTCGTCCTCCCTACACTTAATCTTGTCCAATTAGGGTTTTTAACCAATCTCGTGCATCCAATACGTGTTTTTGTGTAATTGGATGAACAATTAGGTCATTTTCGTCCTCCCTAGGCTAATTTTTGTCCAATTAGGGTTTCTAACCAATCTTGTGCATCCAATAGGTGTTTTGTGTCATTGGAGAATATTTATGTCATTTTCGTCGTCCCTAAACTTAATCTTGTCCAATTAGGGTTTTTAACAATTCTTGTGCATCCAATAGGTGTTTTTGTGTCATTGGATAAATATTTATGTCATTTTCGTCCTCCCTACAATTAATCTTGTCCAATTAGGGTTTCTAACCAATCTCGTGCATCCAATAGGTGTTTTTGTGTGATTGGATCAACATTTAGGTCATTTTCGTCCTTCCTAGGCTTATGCTTGTCCAATTAGGGTTTCTAACCAATCTTGTGCATCCAATAGGTGTTTTTGTGTCATTGGATGAACAATTAGGTCATTTTCGTCCTCCCTAGGCTAATTCTTGTCCAATTAGGGTTTCTAACCAATCTTGTGCATCCAACAGGTGTTTTGTGTCATTGGATGAACAATTAGGTCATTTTCGTCCTCCTTAGGCTTATTCTTGTCCAATTAGGGTTTTTAACCAATCTTGTGCATCTAATAGGTGTTTTTGTGTCATTGGATGAATAGTTAGGTCATTTTCGTCCTCCCTACACTTAATCTTGTCCAATTAGGGTTTTTAACCAATCTCGTGCATCCAATACGTGTTTTTGTGTAATTGGATGAACAATTAGGTCATTTTCGTCCTCCCTAGGCTAATTTTTGTCCAATTAGGGTTTCTAACCAATCTTGTGCATCCAATAGGTGTTTTGTGTCATTGGAGAATATTTAGGTCATTTTCGTCGTCCCTAAACTTAATCTTGTCCAATTAGGGTTTTTAACCATTCTTGTGCATCCAATAGGTGTTTTTGTGTCATTGGATAAATATTTATGTCATTTTCGTCCTCCCTACAATTAATCTTGTCCAATTAGGGTTTCTAACCAATCTTGTGCATCCAATAGGTGTTTTGTGTGATTGGATGAACATTTTGGTCATTTTCGTCCTTCCTAGGCTTATGCTTGTCCAATTAGGGTTTCTAACCTATCTTGTGCATCCAATAGGTGTTTTTGTGTCATTGGATGAACAATTAGGTCATTTTCGTCCTCCCTAGGCTAATTCTTGTCCAATTAGGGTTTCTAACCAATCTTGTGCATCCAATAGGTGTTTTGTGTCATTGGATGAACAATTAGGTCATTTTCGTCCTCCTTAGGCTTATTCTTGTCCAATTAGGGTTTTTAACCAATCTTGTGCATCTAATAGGTGTTTTTGTGTCATTGGATGAATAGTTAGGTCATTTTCGTCCTCCCTACAATTAATCTTGTCCAATTAGGGTTTCTAACCAATCTTGTGCATCCAATAGGTGTTTTTGTGTGATTGGATGAACATTTTGGTCATTTTCGTCCTTCCTAGGCTTATGCTTGTCCAATTAGGGTTTCTAACCTATCTTGTGCATCCAATAGGTGTTTTTGTGTCATTGGATGAACAATTAGGTCATTTTCGTCCTCCCTAGGCTAATTCTTGTCCAATTAGGGTTTCTAACCAATCTTGTGCATCCAATAGGTGTTTTCTGTCATTGGATGAATATTCATGTCATTTTCGTCCTCCCTACACTTAATCTTGTCCAATTAGGGTTCTTAACAAATCTTGTGCATCCAATAGGTGTTTTTGTGTCATTGGATAAATATTTATGTCATTTTCGTCCTCCCTACAATTAATCTTGTCCAATTAGGGTTTCTAACCAATCTTGTGCATCCAATAGGTGTTTTTGTGTGATTGGATGAAAATTTTGGTCATTTTCGTCCTTCCTAGGCTTATGCTTGTCCAATTAGGGTTTCTAACCTATCTTGTGCATCCAATAGGTGTTTTTGTGTCATTGGATGGACAATTAGGTCATTTTCGTCCTCCCTAGGCTAATTCTTGTCCAATTAGGGTTTCTAACCAATCTTGTGCATCCAATAGGTGTTCTGTGTCATTGGATGAACAATTAGGTCATTTTCGTCCTCCTTAGGCTTATTCTTGTCCAATTAGGGTTTTTAACCAATCTTGTGCATCTAATAGGTGTTTTTGTGTGATTGAATGAATAGTTAGGTCATTTTCGTCCTCCCTACACTTAATCTTGTCCAATTAGGGTTTTTAACCAATCTCGTGCATCCAATACGTGTTTTTGTGTAATTGGATGAACAATTAGGTCATTTTCGTCCTCCCTAGGCTAATTCTTGTCCAATTAGGGTTTCTAACCAATCTTGTGCATCCAATAGGTGTTTTGTGTCATTGGAGAATATTTATGTCATTTTCGTCGTCCCTAAACTTAATCTTGTCCAATTAGGGTTTTTAACCATTCTTGTGCATCCAATAGGTGTTTTTGTGTCATTGGATAAATACTTATGTCATTTTCGTCCTTCCTACTATTAATCTTGTCCAATTAGGGTTTCTAGCCAATCTTGTGCATCCAATAGGTGTTTTTGTGTGATTGGATGAACATTTAGGTCATTTTCGTCCTTCCTAGGCTTATGCTTGTCCAATTAGGGTTTCTAACCAATCTTGTGCGTCCAATAGGTGTTTTTGTGTTATTGGATGAACAATTATGTCATTTTCGTCCTCCCTAGGCTTATTCTTGTCCAATTAGGGTTTTTAACCAATCTTGTGCATCCAATAGGTGTTTTTGTGTCATTGGATGAATATTTAGGTTATTTTCGTCCTCCCTAAACTTAATCATGTCCAATTAGGGTTTCTAACCAATCTTGTGCATCCAATAGGTGTTTTTGTGTCATTGGATGAATATTTAGGTCATTTTCGTCCTCCCTACACTTAATCTTGTCCAATTAGGGTTTTTAACCAATCTTGTGCATCCAATAGGTGTTTTTGTTGCATTGGATGAACATTTAGGTCATTTTCGTCCTCCCTAGGCTTATGCTTGTCCAATTAGGGTTTCTAACCAATCTTGTGCGTCCAATAGGTGTTTTTGTGTCATTGGATGAACAATTAGGTCATTTTCGTCCTCCTTAGGCAAATTCTTGTCCAATTAGGGTTTCTAACCAATCTTATGCATCCAATAGGTGTTTTGTGTCATTGGATGAACATTTAGGTCATTTTCGTCCTCCCTAGGCTTATTCTTGTCCAATTAGGGTTTTTAACCAATCTTGTGCATCGAATAGGTGTTTTGTGTCATTGGATGAACATTTAGGTCATTTTCGTCCTCCCTAAACTTAATCTTGTCCAATTAGGGTTTCTAACCAATCTTGTGCATCCAATAGGTGTTTTTGTGTCGTTGGATGAACAATTAGGTCATTTTCGTCCTCCCTAGCCTAATTCTTGTCCAATTAGTGTTTCTAACCAATCTTTTGCATCCAATAGGTGTTTTGTGTCATTGGATGAATATTTAGGTCATTTTCGTCCTCCCTACATTTAATCTTGTCCAATTAGGGTTTCTAACCAATCTTGTGCATCCAGTAGGTGTTTTTGTGTAATTGGATGAAAAATTAGGTCATTTTCGTCCTCCCTAGGCTAATTCTTGTCCAATTAGGGTTTCTAACCAATCTTGTGCATCCAATAGGTGTTTTGTGTCATTGGAGAATATTTATGTCATTTTCGTCGTCCCTAAACTTAATCTCGTCCAATTAGGGTTTTTAACCATTCTTGTGCATCCAATAGGTGTTTTTGTGTCATTGGATAAATACTTATGTCATTTTCGTCCTTCCTACTATTAATCTTGTCCAATTAGGGTTTCTAGCCAATCTTGTGCATCCAGTAGGTGTTTTTGTGTGATTGGATGAACATTTAGGTCATTTTCGTCCTTCCTAGGCTTATGCTTGTCCAATTAGGGTTTCTAACCAATCTTGTGCGTCCAATAGGTGTTTTTGTGTTATTGGATGAACAATTATGTCATTTTCGTCCTCCCTAGGCTTATTCTTGTCCAATTAGGGTTTTTAACCAATCTTGTGCATCCAATAGGTGTTTTTGTGTCATTGGATGAATATTTAGGTTATTTTCGTCCTCCCTACACTTAATCTTGTCCAATTAGGGTTTTTAACCAATCTTGTGCATCCAATAGGTGTTTTTGTTGCATTGGATGAACATTTAGGTCATTTTCGTCCTCCCTAAACTTAATCATGTCCAATTAGGGTTTCTAACCAATCTTGTGCATCCAATAGGTGTTTTTGTGTCATTGGATGAATATTTAGGTCATTTTCGTCCTCCCTACACTTAATCTTGTCCAATTAGGGTTTTTAACCAATCTTGTGCATCCAATAGGTGTTTTTGTTGCATTGCATGAACATTTAGGTCATTTTCTTCCTCCCTAGGCTTATGCTTGTCCAATTAGGGTTTCTAACCAATCTTGTGCGTCCAATAGGTGTTTTTGTGTCATTGGATGAACAATTAGGTCATTTTCGTCCTCCTTAGGCAAATTCTTGTCCAATTAGGGTTTCTAACCAATCTTGTGCATCCAATACGTGTTTTGTGTCATTGGATGAACATTTAGGTCATTTTCGTCCTCCCTAGGCTTATTCTTGTCCAATTAGGGTTTTTAACCAATCTTGTGCATCGAATAGGTGTTTTGTGTCATTGGATGAACATTTAGGTCATTTTCGTCCTCCCTAAACTTAATCTTGTCCAATTAGGGTTTCTAACCAATCTTGTGCATCCAATAGGTGTTTTTGTTGTATTGGATGAACATTTAGGTCATTTTCGTCCTCCCTAGGCTTATGCTTGTCCAATTAGGGTTTCTAACCAATCTTGTGCGTCCAATAGGTGTTTTTGTGTCATTGGATGAACAATTAGGTCATTTTCGTCCTCCTTAGGCAAATTCTTGTCCAATTAGGGTTTCTAACCAATCTTGTGCATCCATTAGGTGTTTTGTGTCATTGGATGAACATTTAGGTCATTTTCGTCCTCCCTAGGCTTATTCTTGTCCAATTAGGGTTTTTAACCAATCTTGTGCATCCAATAGGTGTTTTGTGTCATTGGATGAACATTTAGGTCATTTTCGTCCTCCCTAAACTTAATCTTGTCCAATTAGGGTTTCTAACCAATCTTGTGCATCCAATAGGTGTTTTTGTGTCGTTGCATGAACAATTAGGTCATTTTCATCCTCCCTAGCCTAATTCTTGTCCAATTAGGGGTTCTAACCAATCTTGTGCGTCCAATAGGTGTTTTTGTGTCATTTAATGAACAATTAGGTCATTTTCGTCCTCCTTAGGCAAATTCTTGTCCAATTAGGGTTTCTAACCAATCTTGTGCATCCAATAGGTGTTTTGTGTCATTGGATGAACATTTAGGTCATTTTCGTCCTCCCTAGGCTTATTCTTGTCCAATTAGGGTTTTTAACCAATCTTGTGCATCCAATAGGTGTTTTTGTGTCATTGGATGAACATTTAGGTCATTTTCGTCCTCCCTAGGCTAATTCTTGTCCAATTAGGGTTTTTAACCAATCTTGTGCATCGAATAGGTGTTTTGTGTCATTGGATGAACATTTAGGTCATTTTCGTCCTCCCTAAACTTAATCTTGTCCAATTAGGGTTTCTAACCAATCTTGTGCATCCAATAGGTGTTTTTGTGTCGTTGGATGAACAATTAGGTCATTTTCGTCCTCCCTAGCCTAATTCTTGTCCAATTAGTGTTTCTAACCAATCTTTTGCATCCAATAGGTGTTTTGTGTCATTGGATGAATATTTAGGTCATTTTCGTCCTCCCTACATTTAATCTTGTCCAATTAGGGTTTCTAACCAATCTTGTGCATCCAGTAGGTGTTTTTGTGTAATTGGATGAAAAATTAGGTCATTTTCGTCCTCCCTAGGCTAATTCTTGTCCAATTAGGGTTTCTAACCAATCTTGTGCATCCAATAGGTGTTTTGTGTCATTGGAGAATATTTATGTCATTTTCGTCGTCCCTAAACTTAATCTCGTCCAATTAGGGTTTTTAACCATTCTTGTGCATCCAATAGGTGTTTTTGTGTCATTGGATAAATACTTATGTCATTTTCGTCCTTCCTACTATTAATCTTGTCCAATTAGGGTTTCTAGCCAATCTTGTGCATCCAGTAGGTGTTTTTGTGTGATTGGATGAACATTTAGGTCATTTTCGTCCTTCCTAGGCTTATGCTTGTCCAATTAGGGTTTCTAACCAATCTTGTGCGTCCAATAGGTGTTTTTGTGTTATTGGATGAACAATTATGTCATTTTCGTCCTCCCTAGGCTTATTCTTGTCCAATTAGGGTTTTTAACCAATCTTGTGCATCCAATAGGTGTTTTTGTGTCATTGGATGAATATTTAGGTTATTTTCGTCCTCCCTACACTTAATCTTGTCCAATTAGGGTTTTTAACCAATCTTGTGCATCCAATAGGTGTTTTTGTTGCATTGGATGAACATTTAGGTCATTTTCGTCCTCCCTAAACTTAATCATGTCCAATTAGGGTTTCTAACCAATCTTGTGCATCCAATAGGTGTTTTTGTGTCATTGGATGAATATTTAGGTCATTTTCGTCCTCCCTACACTTAATCTTTTCCAATTAGGGTTTTTAACCAATCTTGTGCATCCAATAGGTGTTTTTGTTGCATTGGATGAACATTTAGGTCATTTTCGTCCTCCCTAGGCTTATGCTTGTCCAATTAGGGTTTCTAACCAATCTTGTGCGTCCAATAGGTGTTTTTGTGTCATTGGATGAACAATTAGGTCATTTTCGTCCTCCTTAGGCAAATTCTTGTCCAATTAGGGTTTCTAACCAATCTTATGCATCCAATAGGTGTTTTGTGTCATTGGATGAACATTTAGGTCATTTTCGTCCTCCCTAGGCTTATTCTTGTCCAATTAGGGTTTTTAACCAATCTTGTGCATCGAATAGGTGTTTTGTGTCATTGGATGAACATTTAGGTCATTTTCGTCCTCCCTAAACTTAATCTTGTCCAATTAGGGTTTCTAACCAATCTTGTGCATCCAATAGGTGTTTTTGTTGCATTGGATGAACATTTAGGTCATTTTCGTCCTCCCTAGGCTTATGCTTGTCCAATTAGGGTTTCTAACCAATCTTGTGCGTCCAATAGGTGTTTTTGTTGCATTGGATGAACATTTAGGTCATTTTCGTCCTCCTTAGGCTTATTCTTGTCCAATTAGGGTTTTTAACCAATCTTGTGCATCTTATAGGTGTTTTTGTGTCATTGGATGAATAGTTAGGTCATTTTCGTCCTCCCTACACTTAATCTTGTCCAATTAGGGTTTTTAACCAATCTTGTGCATCTAATAGGTGTTTTTGTGTCATTGAATGAATAGTTAGGTCATTTTCGTCCTCCCTACACTTAATCTTGTCCAATTAGGGTTTTTAACCAATCTCGTGCATCCAAAACGTGTTTTTGTGTAATTGGATGAACAATTAGGTCATTTTCGTCCTCCCTAGGCTAATTCTTGTCCAATTAGGGTTTCTAACCAATCTTGTGCATCCAATAGGTGTTTTGTGTCATTGGAGAATATTTATGTCATTTTCGTCGTCCCTAAACTTAATCTTGTCCAATTAGGGTTTTTAACCATTCTTGTGCATCCAATAGGTGTTTTTGTGTCATTGGATAAATACATATGTCATTTTCGTCCTTCCTACTATTAATCTTGTCCAATTAGGGTTTCTAGCCAATCTTGTGCATCCAATAGGTGTTTTTGTGTGATTGGATGAACATTTAGGTCATTTTCGTCCTTCCTAGGCTTATGCTTGTCCAATTAGGGTTTCTAACCAATCTTGGGCGTCCAATAGGTGTTTTTGTGTTATTGGATGAACAATTATGTCATTTTCGTCCTCCCTAGGCTTATTCTTGTCCAATTAGGGTTTTTAACCAATCTTGTGCATCCAATAGGTATTTTTGTGTCATTGGATGAATATTTAGGTTATTTTCGTCCTCCCTACACTTAATCTTGTCCAATTAGGGTTTTTAACCAATCTTGTGCATCCAATAGGTGTTTTTGTTGCATTGGATGAACATTTAGGTCATTTTCGTCCTCCCTAAACTTAATCATGTCCAATTAGGGTTTCTAACCAATCTTGTGCATCCAATAGGTGTTTTTGTGTCATTGGATGAATATTTAGGTCATTTTCGTCCTCCCTACACTTAATCTTGTCCAATTAGGGTTTTTAACCAATCTTGTGCATCCAATAGGTGTTTTTGTTGCATTGGATGAACATTTAGGTCATTTTCGTCCTCCCTAGGCTTATGCTTGTCCAATTAGGGTTTCTAACCAATCTAGTGCGTCCAATAGGTGTTTTTGTGTCATTGGATGAACAATTAGGTCATTTTCGTCCTCCTTAGGCAAATTCTTGTCCAATTAGGGTTTCTAACCAATCTTGTGCATCCAATACGTGTTTTGTGTCATTGGATGAACATTTAGGTCATTTTCATCCTCCCTAGGCTTATTCTTGTCCAATTAGGGTTTTTAACCAATCTTGTGCATCGAATAGGTGTTTTGTGTCATTGGATGAACATTTAGGTCATTTTCGTCCTCCCTAAACTTAATCTTGTCCAATTAGGGTTTCTAACCAATCTTGTGCATCCAATAGGTGTTTTTGTGTCGTTGCATGAACAATTAGGTCATTTTCGTCCTCCCTAGCCTAATTCTTGTCCAATTAGGGGTTCTAACCAATCTTGTGCGTCCAATAGGTGTTTTTGTGTCATTTGATGAACAATTAGGTCATTTTCGTCCTCCTTAGGCAAATTCTTGTCCAATTAGGTTTTCTAACCAATCTTGTAAATCCAATAGGTGTTTTGTGTCATTGGATGAACATTTAGGTCATTTTCGTCCTCCCTAGGCTTATTCTTGTCCAATTAGGGTTTTTAACCAATCTTGTGCATCGAATAGGTGTTTTGTGTCCTTGGATGAACATTTAGGTCATTTTCGTCCTCCCTAAACTTAATCTTGTCCAATTAGGGTTTCTAACCAATCTTGTGCATCCAATAGGTGTTTTTGTGTCGTTGGATGAATATTTAGGTCATTTTCGTCCTCCCTACATTTAATCTTGTCCAATTAGGGTTTCTAACCAATCTTGTGCATCCAGTAGGTGTTTTTGTGTAATTGGATGAACAATTAGGTCATTTTCGTCCTCCCTAGGCTAATTCTTGTCCAATTAGGGTTTGTAACCAATCTTGTGCATCCAATAGGTGTTTTCTGTCATTGGATGAATATTCATGTCATTTTCGTCCTCCCTAAACTTAATCTTGTCCAATTAGGGTTCTTAACAAATCTTGTGCATCCAATACGTGTTTTTGTGTGATTGGATGAACATTTAGGTCATTTTCGTCCTTCCAAGGCTTATGCTTGTCCAATTAGGGTTTCTAACCAATCTTGTGCATCCAATAGGTGTTTTTGTGTCATTGGCTGAACAATTAGGTCACTTTCGTCCTCCCTAGGCTAATTCTTGTCCAATTAGGGTTTCTAACCAATCTTGTGCATCCAATAGGTGTTTTGTGTCATTGGATGAACAATTAGGTCATTTTCGTCCTCCTTAGGCTTATTCTTGTCCAATTAGGGTTTTTAACCAATCTTGTGCATCTAATAGGTGTTTTTGTGTCATTGGATGAATAGTTAGGTCATTTTCGTCCTCCCTACACTTAATCTTGTCCAATTAGGGTTTTTAACCAATCTCGTGCATCCAATACGTGTTTTTGTGTAATTGGATGAACAATTAGGTCATTTTCGTCCTCCCTAGGCTAATTTTTGTCCAATTAGGGTTTCTAACCAATCTTGTGCATCCAATAGGTGTTTTGTGTCATTGGATGAACATTTAGGTCATTTTCGTCCTCCCTAGGCTTATTCTTGTCCAATTAGGGTTTTTAACCAATCTTGTGCATCGAATAGGTGTTTTGTGTCATTGGATGAACATTTAGGTCATTTTCGTCCTCCCTAAACTTCATCTTGTCCAATTAGGGTTTCTAACCAATCTTGTGCATCCAATAGGTGTTTTTGTGTCGTTGGATGAACAATTAGGTCATTTTCATCCTCCCTAGCCTAATTCTTGTCCAATTAGTGTTTCTAACCAATCTTTTGCATCCAATAGGTGTTTTGTGTCATTGGATGAATATTTAGGTCATTTTCGTCCTCCCTACATTTAATCTTGTCCAATTAGGGTTTCTAACCAATCTTGTGCATCCAGTAGGTGTTTTTGTGTAATTGGATGAAAAATTAGGTCATTTTCGTCCTCCCTAGGCTAATTCTTGTCCAATTAGGGTTTTTAACCATTCTTGTGCATCCAATAGGTGTTTTTGTGTCATTGGATAAATACTTATGTCATTTTCGTCCTTCCTACTATTAATCTTGTCCAATTAGGGTTTCTAGCCAATCTTGTGCATCCAGTAGGTGTTTTTGTGTGATTGGATGAACATTTAGGTCATTTTCGTCCTTCCTAGGCTTATGCTTGTCCAATTAGGGTTTCTAACCAATCTTGTGCGTCCAATAGGTGTTTTTGTGTTATTGGATGAACAATTATGTCATTTTCGTCCTCCCTAGGCTTATTCTTGTCCAATTAGGGTTTTTAACCAATCTTGTGCATCCAATAGGTGTTTTTGTGTCATTGGATGAATATTTAGGTTATTTTCGTCCTCCCTACACTTAATCTTGTCCAATTAGGGTTTTTAACCAATCTTGTGCATCCAATAGGTGTTTTTGTTGCATTGGATGAACATTTAGGTCATTTTCGTCCTCCCTAGGCTTATGCTTGTCCAATTAGGGTTTCTAACCAATCTTGTGCATCCAATAGGTGTTTTTAAGTCATTGGATAAATATTTATGTCATTTTCGTCCTCCCTAAACTTAATCTAGTCCAATTAGGGTTTTTAACCAATCTTGTGCATCCAATACGTGTTTTGTGTCATTGGATGAACATTTAGGTCATTTTCCTCCTCCCTAAACTTAATCTTGTCCAATTAGGGTTTCTAACCAATCTTGTGCATCCAATAGGTGTTTTTGTGTCATTGGATAAATATTTATGTCATTTTCGTCCTCCCTAGGCTTATGCTTCTCCAATTAGGGTTTCTAACCAATCTTGTGCATCCAATAGGTGTTTTGTGTCATTGGATGAATATTTATGTCATTTTCGTCCTCCCTAAACTTAATCTTGTCCAATTAGGGTTTTTAACCAATCTTGTGCATCCAATAGGTGTTTTTGTGTCATTGGATAAATATTTATGTCATTTTCGTCCTCCCTACAATTAATCTTGTCCAATTAGGGTTTCTAACCAATCTTGTGCATCCAATAGGTGTTTTTGTGTGATTGGATGAAAATTTTGGTCATTTTCGTCCTTCCTAGGCTTATGCTTGTCCAATTAGGGTTTCTAACCTATCTTGTGCATCCAATAGGTGTTTTTGTGTCATTGGATGGACAATTAGGTCATTTTCGTCCTCCCTAGGCTAATTCTTGTCCAATTAGGGTTTCTAACCAATCTTGTGCATCCAATAGGTGTTCTGTGTCATTGGATGAACAATTAGGTCATTTTCGTCCTCCTTAGGCTTATTCTTGTCCAATTAGGGTTTTTAACCAATCTTGTGCATCTAATAGGTGTTTTTGTGTGATTGAATGAATAGTTAGGTCATTTTCGTCCTCCCTACACTTAATCTTGTCCAATTAGGGTTTTTAACCAATCTCGTGCATCCAATACGTGTTTTTGTGTAATTGGATGAACAATTAGGTCATTTTCGTCCTCCCTAGGCTAATTCTTGTCCAATTAGGGTTTCTAACCAATCTTGTGCATCCAATAGGTGTTTTGTGTCATTGGAGAATATTTATGTCATTTTCGTCGTCCCTAAACTTAATCTTGTCCAATTAGGGTTTTTAACCATTCTTGTGCATCCAATAGGTGTTTTTGTGTCATTGGATAAATACTTATGTCATTTTCGTCCTTCCTACTATTAATCTTGTCCAATTAGGGTTTCTAGCCAATCTTGTGCATCCAATAGGTGTTTTTGTGTGATTGGATGAACATTTAGGTCATTTTCGTCCTTCCTAGGCTTATGCTTGTCCAATTAGGGTTTCTAACCAATCTTGTGCGTCCAATAGGTGTTTTTGTGTTATTGGATGAACAATTATGTCATTTTCGTCCTCCCTAGGCTTATTCTTGTCCAATTAGGGTTTTTAACCAATCTTGTGCATCCAATAGGTGTTTTTGTGTCATTGGATGAATATTTAGGTTATTTTCGTCCTCCCTAAACTTAATCATGTCCAATTAGGGTTTCTAACCAATCTTGTGCATCCAATAGGTGTTTTTGTGTCATTGGATGAATATTTAGGTCATTTTCGTCCTCCCTACACTTAATCTTGTCCAATTAGGGTTTTTAACCAATCTTGTGCATCCAATAGGTGTTTTTGTTGCATTGGATGAACATTTAGGTCATTTTCGTCCTCCCTAGGCTTATGCTTGTCCAATTAGGGTTTCTAACCAATCTTGTGCGTCCAATAGGTGTTTTTGTGTCATTGGATGAACAATTAGGTCATTTTCGTCCTCCTTAGGCAAATTCTTGTCCAATTAGGGTTTCTAACCAATCTTATGCATCCAATAGGTGTTTTGTGTCATTGGATGAACATTTAGGTCATTTTCGTCCTCCCTAGGCTTATTCTTGTCCAATTAGGGTTTTTAACCAATCTTGTGCATCGAATAGGTGTTTTGTGTCATTGGATGAACATTTAGGTCATTTTCGTCCTCCCTAAACTTAATCTTGTCCAATTAGGGTTTCTAACCAATCTTGTGCATCCAATAGGTGTTTTTGTGTCGTTGGATGAACAATTAGGTCATTTTCGTCCTCCCTAGCCTAATTCTTGTCCAATTAGTGTTTCTAACCAATCTTTTGCATCCAATAGGTGTTTTGTGTCATTGGATGAATATTTAGGTCATTTTCGTCCTCCCTACATTTAATCTTGTCCAATTAGGGTTTCTAACCAATCTTGTGCATCCAGTAGGTGTTTTTGTGTAATTGGATGAACAATTAGGTCATTTTCGTCCTCCCTAGGCTAATTCTTGTCCAATTAGGGTTTGTAACCAATCTTGTGCATCCAATAGGTGTTTTCTGTCATTGGATGAATATTCATGTCATTTTCGTCCTCCCTAAACTTAATCTTGTCCAATTAGGGTTTCTAACCAATCTTGTGCATCCAATAGGTGTTTTCTGTCATTGGATAAATATTTATGTCATTTTCGTCCTCCCTACAATTAATCTTGTCCAATTAGGGTTTCTAACCAATCTTGTGCATCCAATACGTGTTTTTGTGTGATTGGATGAACATTTAGGTCATTTTCGTCCTTCCAAGGCTTATGCTTGTCCAATTAGGGTTTCTAACCAATCTTGTGCATCCAATAGGTGTTTTTGTGTCATTGGCTGAACAATTAGGTCACTTTCATCCTCCCTAGGCTAATTGTTGTCCAATTAGGGTTTCTAACCAATCTTGTGCATCCAATAGGTGTTTTGTGTCATTGGATGAACAATTAGGTCATTTTCGTCCTCCTTAGGCTTATTCTTGTCCAATTAGGGTTTTTAACCAATCTTGTGCATCTAATAGGTGTTTTTGTGTCATTGGATGAATAGTTAGGTCATTTTCGTCCTCCCAACACTTAATCTTGTCCAATTAGGGTTTTTAACCAATCTCGTGCATCCAATACGTGTTTTTGTGTAATTGGATGAACAATTAGGTCATTTTCGTCCTCCCTAGGCTAATTTTTGTCCAATTAGGGTTTCTAACCAATCTTGTGCATCCAATAGGTGTTTTGTGTCATTGGAGAATATTTATGTCATTTTCGTCGTCCCTAAACTTAATCTTGTCCAATTAGGGTTTTTAACAATTCTTGTGCATCCAATAGGTGTTTTTGTGTCATTGGATAAATATTTATGTCATTTTCGTCCTCCCTACAATTAATCTTGTCCAATTAGGGTTTCTAACCAATCTCGTGCATCCAATAGGTGTTTTTGTGTGATTGGATCAACATTTAGGTCATTTTCGTCCTTCCTAGGCTTATGCTTGTCCAATTAGGGTTTCTAACCAATCTTGTGCATCCAATAGGTGTTTTTGTGTCATTGGATGAACAATTAGGTCATTTTCGTCCTCCCTAGGCTAATTCTTGTCCAATTAGGGTTTCTAACCAATCTTGTGCATCCAACAGGTGTTTTGTGTCATTGGATGAACAATTAGGTCATTTTCGTCCTCCTTAGGCTTATTCTTGTCCAATTAGGGTTTTTAACCAATCTTGTGCATCTAATAGGTGTTTTTGTGTCATTGGATGAATAGTTAGGTCATTTTCGTCCTCCCTACACTTAATCTTGTCCAATTAGGGTTTTTAACCAATCTCGTGCATCCAATACGTGTTTTTGTGTAATTGGATGAACAATTAGGTCATTTTCGTCCTCCCTAGGCTAATTTTTGTCCAATTAGGGTTTCTAACCAATCTTGTGCATCCAATAGGTGTTTTGTGTCATTGGAGAATATTTAGGTCATTTTCGTCGTCCCTAAACTTAATCTTGTCCAATTAGGGTTTTTAACCATTCTTGTGCATCCAATAGGTGTTTTTGTGTCATTGGATAAATATTTATGTCATTTTCGTCCTCCCTACAATTAATCTTGTCCAATTAGGGTTTCTAACCAATCTCGTGCATCCAATAGGTGTTTTTGTGTGATTGGATCAACATTTAGGTCATTTTCGTCCTTCCTAGGCTTATGCTTGTCCAATTAGGGTTTCTAACCAATCTTGTGCATCCAATAGGTGTTTTTGTGTCATTGGATGAACAATTAGGTCATTTTCGTCCTCCCTAGGCTAATTCTTGTCCAATTAGGGTTTCTAACCAATCTTGTGCATCCAATAGGTGTTTTTGTGTTATTGGAAGAATATTTTTAACCAATCTTGTGCATCCAATAGGTGTTTTGTGTCATTGGATGAACATTTAGGTCATTTTCGTCCTACCTAAACTTAATCTTGTCCAATTAGGGTTTCTAACCAATTTTGTGCATCCAATAGGTGTTTTTGTGTCATTGGATGAACAATTAGGTCATTTTCGTCCTCCCAAGGCAAATTCTTGTCCAATTAAGGTTTTTAACCAATCTTGTGCATCCAATTGGTGTTTTATGTCATTGGATGAACAATTAGGTCATTTTCGTCCTCCCTAGGCTAATTCTTGTTCAATTAGGGTTTCTAACCAATCTTGTGCATCCAATAGGTGTTTTTGTGTCATTGGATGAACAATTAGGTCATTTTCGTCCTCCCTAGGCTAATTCTTGTCCAATTAGGGTTTCTAACCAATCTTGTGCATCCAACAGGTGTTTTGTGTCATTGGATGAACAATTAGGTCATTTTCGTCCTCCTTAGGCTTATTCTTGTCCAATTAGGGTTTTTAACCAATCTTGTGCATCTAATAGGTGTTTTTGTGTCATTGGATGAATAGTTAGGTCATTTTCGTCCTCCCTACACTTAATCTTGTCCAATTAGGGTTTTTAACCAATCTTGTGCATCCAATAGGTGTTTTTGTTGCATTGGATGAACATTTAGGTCATTTTCGTCCTCCCTAGGCTTATTGTTGTCCAATTAGGGTTTCTAACCAATCTTGTGCGTCCAATAGGTGTTTTTGTGTCATTGGATGAACAATTAGGTCATTTTGGTCCTCCCTAGGCAAATTCTTGTCCAATTAGGGGTTCTAACCAATCTTGTGCATCCAATAGGTGTTTTGTGTCATTGGATGAACATTTAGGTCATTTTCGTCCTCCCTAGGCTTATTCTTGTCCAATTAGGGTTTTTAACCAATCTTGTGCATCGAATAGGTGTTTTGTGTCATTGGATGAACATTTAGGTCATTTTCGTCCTCCCTAATCTTAATCTTGTCCAATTAGGGTTTCTAACGAATCTTGTGCATCCAATAGGTGTTTTTGTGTCGTTGGATGAACAATTAGGTCATTTTCGTCCTCCCTAGCCTAATTCTTGTCCAATTAGGGATTCTAACCAATCTTTTGCATCCAATAGGTGTTTTGTGTCATTGGATGAATATGTAGGTCATTTTCGTCCTCCCTACATTTAATCTTGTCCAATTAGGGTTTCTAACCAATCTTGTGCATCCAGTAGGTGTTTTTGTGTAATTGGATGAACAATTAGGTCATTTTCGTCCTCCCTAGGCTAATTCTTGTCCAATTAGGGTTTGTAACCAATCTTGTGCATCCAATAGGTGTTTTCTGTCATTGGATGAATATTCATGTCATTTTCGTCCTCCCTAAACTTAATCTTGTCCAATTAGGGTTCTTAACAAATCTTGTGCATCCAATACGTGTTTTTGTGTGATTGGATGAACATTTAGGTCATTTTCGTCCTTCCAAGGCTTATGCTTGTCCAATTAGGGTTTCTAACCAATCTTGTGCATCCAATAGGTGTTTTTGTGTCATTGGCTGAACAATTAGGTCACTTTCGTCCTCCCTAGGCTAATTCTTGTCCAATTAGGGTTTCTAACCAATCTTGTGCATCCAATAGGTGTTTTGTGTCATTGGATGAACAATTAGGTCATTTTCGTCCTCCTTAGGCTTATTCTTGTCCAATTAGGGTTTTTAACCAATCTTGTGCATCTAATAGGTGTTTTTGTGTCATTGGATGAATAGTTAGGTCATTTTCGTCCTCCCTACACTTAATCTTGTCCAATTAGGGTTTTTAACCAATCTCGTGCATCCAATACGTGTTTTTGTGTAATTGGATGAACAATTAGGTCATTTTCGTCCTCCCTAGGCTAATTTTTGTCCAATTAGGGTTTCTAACCAATCTTGTGCATCCAATAGGTGTTTTGTGTCATTGGATGAACATTTAGGTCATTTTCGTCCTCCCTAGGCTTATTCTTGTCCAATTAGGGTTTTTAACCAATCTTGTGCATCGAATAGGTGTTTTGTGTCATTGGATGAACATTTAGGTCATTTTCGTCCTCCCTAAACTTCATCTTGTCCAATTAGGGTTTCTAACCAATCTTGTGCATCCAATAGGTGTTTTTGTGTCGTTGGATGAACAATTAGGTCATTTTCATCCTCCCTAGCCTAATTCTTGTCCAATTAGTGTTTCTAACCAATCTTTTGCATCCAATAGGTGTTTTGTGTCATTGGATGAATATTTAGGTCATTTTCGTCCTCCCTACATTTAATCTTGTCCAATTAGGGTTTCTAACCAATCTTGTGCATCCAGTAGGTGTTTTTGTGTAATTGGATGAAAAATTAGGTCATTTTCGTCCTCCCTAGGCTAATTCTTGTCCAATTAGGGTTTTTAACCATTCTTGTGCATCCAATAGGTGTTTTTGTGTCATTGGATAAATACTTATGTCATTTTCGTCCTTCCTACTATTAATCTTGTCCAATTAGGGTTTCTAGCCAATCTTGTGCATCCAGTAGGTGTTTTTGTGTGATTGGATGAACATTTAGGTCATTTTCGTCCTTCCTAGGCTTATGCTTGTCCAATTAGGGTTTCTAACCAATCTTGTGCGTCCAATAGGTGTTTTTGTGTTATTGGATGAACAATTATGTCATTTTCGTCCTCCCTAGGCTTATTCTTGTCCAATTAGGGTTTTTAACCAATCTTGTGCATCCAATAGGTGTTTTTGTGTCATTGGATGAATATTTAGGTTATTTTCGTCCTCCCTACACTTAATCTTGTCCAATTAGGGTTTTTAACCAATCTTGTGCATCCAATAGGTGTTTTTGTTGCATTGGATGAACATTTAGGTCATTTTCGTCCTCCCTAGGCTAATTCTTATCCAATTAGGGTTTCTAACCAATCTTGTGCATCCAATAGGTGTTTTGTGTCATTGGATGAACAATTAGGTCATTTTCGTCCTCCTTAGGCTTATTCTTGTCCAATTAGGGTTTTTAACCAATCTTGTGCATCTTATAGGTGTTTTTGTGTCATTGGATGAATAGTTAGGTCATTTTCGTCCTCCCTACACTTAATCTTGTCCAATTAGGGTTTTTAACCAATCTTGTGCATCCAATAGGTGTTTTTGTGTGATTGGATGAACATTTTGGTCATTTTCGTCCTTCCTAGGCTTATGCTTGTCCAATTAGGGTTTCTAACCTATCTTGTGCATCCAATAGGTGTTTTTGTGTCATTGGATGAACAATTAGGTCATTTTCGTCCTCCCTAGGCTAATTCTTGTCCAATTAGGGTTTCTAACCAATCTTGTGCATCCAATAGGTGTTTTTGGGTCATTGGATGAACAATTAGATCATTTTCGTCCTCCCTAGGCTAATTCTTGTCCAATTAGGGTTTTTAACCCATCTTGTGCATCCAATAGGTGTTTTGTGTCATTGGATGAACATTTAGGTCATTTTCGTCCTCCCTACACTTAATCTTGTCCAATTAGGGTTTTTAACCAATCTTGTGCATCCAATAGGTGTTTTTGTGTCATTGGATGAATATTTAGGTCATTTTCGTCCTCCCTACACTTAATCTTGTCCAATTAGGGTTTTTAACCAATCTTGTGCATCCAATAGGTGTTTTTGTTGCATTGGATGAACATTTAGGTCATTTTCGTCCTCCCTAGGCTTATTCTTGTCCAATTAGGGTTTCTAACCAATCTTGTGCGTCCAATAGGTGTTTTTGTGTCATTGGATGAACAATTAGGTCATTTTCGTCCTCCTTAGGCAAATTCTTGTCCAATTAGGGTTTCTAACCAATCTTGTGCATCCAATACGTGTTTTGTGTCATTGGATGAACATTTAGGTCATTTTCGTCCTCCCTAGGCTTATTCTTGTCCAATTAGGGTTTTTAACCAATCTTGTGCATCGAATAGGTGTTTTGTGTCATTGGATGAACATTTAGGTCATTTTCGTCCTCCCTAAACTTAATCTTGTCCAATTAGGGTTTCTAACCAATCTTGTGCATCCAATAGGTGTTTTTGTTGTATTGGATGAACATTTAGGTCATTTTCGTCCTCCCTAGGCTTATGCTTGTCCAATTAGGGTTTCTAACCAATCTTGTGCGTCCAATAGGTGTTTTTGTGTCATTGGATGAACAATTAGGTCATTTTCGTCCTCCTTAGGCAAATTCTTGTCCAATTAGGGTTTCTAACCAATCTTGTGCATCCATTAGGTGTTTTGTGTCATTGGATGAACATTTAGGTCATTTTCGTCCTCCCTAGGCTTATTCTTGTCCAATTAGGGTTTTTAACCAATCTTGTGCATCGAATAGGTGTTTTGTGTCATTGGATGAGCATTTAGGTCATTTTCGTCCTCCCTAAACTTAATCTTGTCCAATTAGGGTTTCTAACCAATCTTGTGCATCCAATAGGTGTTTTTGTGTCGTTGGATGAACAATTAGGTCATTTTCGTCCTCCCTAGCCTAATTCTTGTCCAATTAGTGTTTCTAACCAATCTTTTGCATCCAATAGGTGTTTTGTGTCATTGGATGAATATTTAGGTCATTTTCGTCCTCCCTACATTTAATCTTGTCCAATTAGGGTTTCTAACCAATCTTGTGCATCCAGTAGGTGTTTTTGTGTAATTGGATGAAAAATTAGGTCATTTTCGTCCTCCCTAGGCTAATTCTTGTCCAATTAGGGTTTCTAACCAATCTTGTGCATCCAATAGGTGTTTTGTGTCATTGGAGAATATTTATGTCATTTTCGTCGTCCCTAAACTTAATCTCGTCCAATTAGGGTTTTTAACCATTCTTGTGCATCCAATAGGTGTTTTTGTGTCATTGGATAAATACTTATGTCATTTTCGTCCTTCCTACTATTAATCTTGTCCAATTAGGGTTTCTAGCCAATCTTGTGCATCCAGTAGGTGTTTTTGTGTGATTGGATGAACATTTAGGTCATTTTCGTCCTTCCTAGGCTTATGCTTGTCCAATTAGGGTTTCTAACCAATCTTGTGCGTCCAATAGGTGTTTTTGTGTTATTGGATGAACAATTATGTCATTTTCGTCCTCCCTAGGCTTATTCTTGTCCAATTAGGGTTTTTAACCAATCTTGTGCATCCAATAGGTGTTTTTGTGTCATTGGATGAATATTTAGGTTATTTTCGTCCTCCCTACACTTAATCTTGTCCAATTAGGGTTTTTAACCAATCTTGTGCATCCAATAGGTGTTTTTGTTGCATTGGATGAACATTTAGGTCATTTTCGTCCTCCCTAAACTTAATCATGTCCAATTAGGGTTTCTAACCAATCTTGTGCATCCAATAGGTGTTTTTGTGTCATTGGATGAATATTTAGGTCATTTTCGTCCTCCCTACACTTAATCTTTTCCAATTAGGGTTTTTAACCAATCTTGTGCATCCAATAGGTGTTTTTGTTGCATTGGATGAACATTTAGGTCATTTTCGTCCTCCCTAGGCTTATGCTTGTCCAATTAGGGTTTCTAACCAATCTTGTGCGTCCAATAGGTGTTTTTGTGTCATTGGATGAACAATTAGGTCATTTTCGTCCTCCTTAGGCAAA
Source organism: Cicer judaicum (assembly GCA_037974835.1). Taxonomy (NCBI): domain Eukaryota; kingdom Viridiplantae; phylum Streptophyta; class Magnoliopsida; order Fabales; family Fabaceae; genus Cicer; species Cicer judaicum. Next base: position 417,962 of record JBBPBS010000510.1, on the reverse strand, counting down.
TTCTTGTCCAATTAGGGTTTCTAACCAATCTTATGCATCCAATACGTGTTTTGTGTCATTGGATGAACATTTAGGTCATTTTCGTCCTCCCTAAACTTAATCTTGTCCAATTAGGGTTTCTAACCAATCTTGTGCATCCAATAGGTGTTTTTGTGTCGTTGGATGAACAATTAGGTCATTTTCGTCCTCCCTAGCCTAATTCTTGTCCAATTAGTGTTTCTAACCAATCTTTTGCATCCAATAGGTGTTTTGTGTCATTGGATGAATATTTAGGTCATTTTCGTCCTCCCTACATTTAATCTTGTCCAATTAGGGTTTCTAACCAATCTTGTGCATCCAGTAGGTGTTTTTGTGTAATTGGATGAAAAATTAGGTCATTTTCGTCCTCCCTAGGCTAATTCTTGTCCAATTAGGGTTTGTAACCAATCTTGTGCATCCAATAGGTGTTTTCTGTCATTGGATGAATATTCATGTCATTTTCGTCCTCCCTACACTTAATCTTGTCCAATTAGGGTTTCTAACCAATCTTGTGCATCCAATAGGTGTTTTTGTGTCGTTAGATGAACAATTAGGTCATTTTCGTCCTCCCTAGCCTAATTCTTGTCCAATTAGGGTTTCTAACCAATCTTTTGCATCTAATAGGTGTTTTGTGTCATTGGATGAATATTTAGGTCATTTTCGTCCTCCCTACATTTAATCTTGTCCAATTAGGGTTTCTAACCAACTTGTGCATCCAGTAGGTGTTTTTGTGTAATTGGATGAAAAATTAGGTCATTGTCGTCCTCCCTAGGCTAATTCTTGTCCAATTAGGGTTTGTAACCAATCTTGTGCATCCAATAGGTGTTTTCTGTCATTGGATGAATATTCATGTCATTTTCGTCCTCCCTACACTTAATCTTGTCCAATTAGGGTTCTTAACAAATCTTGTGCATCCAATAGGTGTTTTTGTGTCATTGGATAAATATTTATGTCATTTTCGTCCTCCCTACAATTAATCTTGTCCAATTAGGGTTTCTAACCAATCTTGTGCATCCAATAGGTGTTTTTGTGTGATTGGATGAACATTTTGGTCATTTTCGTCCTTCCTAGGCTTATGCTTGTCCAATTAGGGTTTCTAACCTATCTTGTGCATCCAATAGGTGTTTTTGTGTCATTGGATGAACAATTAGGTCATTTTCGTCCTCCCTAGGCTAATTCTTGTCCAATTAGGGTTTCTAACCAATCTTGTGCATCCAATAGGTGTTTTCTGTCATTGGATGAATATTCATGTCATTTTCGTCCTCCCTACACTTAATCTTGTCCAATTAGGGTTCTTAACAAATCTTGTGCATCCAATAGGTGTTTTTGTGTCATTGGATAAATATTTATGTCATTTTCGTCCTCCCTACAATTAATCTTGTCCAATTAGGGTTTCTAACCAATCTTGTGCATCCAATAGGTGTTTTTGTGTGATTGGATGAAAATTTTGGTCATTTTCGTCCTTCCTAGGCTTATGCTTGTCCAATTAGGGTTTCTAACCTATCTTGTGCATCCAATAGGTGTTTTTGTGTCATTGGATGGACAATTAGGTCATTTTCGTCCTCCCTAGGCTAATTCTTGTCCAATTAGGGTTTCTAACCAATCTTGTGCATCCAATAGGTGTTCTGTGTCATTGGATGAACAATTAGGTCATTTTCGTCCTCCTTAGGCTTATTCTTGTCCAATTAGGGTTTTTAACCAATCTTGTGCATCTAATAGGTGTTTTTGTGTGATTGAATGAATAGTTAGGTCATTTTCGTCCTCCCTACACTTAATCTTGTCCAATTAGGGTTTTTAACCAATCTCGTGCATCCAATACGTGTTTTTGTGTAATTGGATGAACAATTAGGTCATTTTCGTCCTCCCTAGGCTAATTCTTGTCCAATTAGGGTTTCTAACCAATCTTGTGCATCCAATAGGTGTTTTGTGTCATTGGAGAATATTTATGTCATTTTCGTCGTCCCTAAACTTAATCTTGTCCAATTAGGGTTTTTAACCATTCTTGTGCATCCAATAGGTGTTTTTGTGTCATTGGATAAATACTTATGTCATTTTCGTCCTTCCTACTATTAATCTTGTCCAATTAGGGTTTCTAGCCAATCTTGTGCATCCAATAGGTGTTTTTGTGTGATTGGATGAACATTTAGGTCATTTTCGTCCTTCCTAGGCTTATGCTTGTCCAATTAGGGTTTCTAACCAATCTTGTGCGTCCAATAGGTGTTTTTGTGTTATTGGATGAACAATTATGTCATTTTCGTCCTCCCTAGGCTTATTCTTGTCCAATTAGGGTTTTTAACCAATCTTGTGCATCCAATAGGTGTTTTTGTGTCATTGGATGAATATTTAGGTTATTTTCGTCCTCCCTAAACTTAATCATGTCCAATTAGGGTTTCTAACCAATCTTGTGCATCCAATAGGTGTTTTTGTGTCATTGGATGAATATTTAGGTCATTTTCGTCCTCCCTACACTTAATCTTGTCCAATTAGGGTTTTTAACCAATCTTGTGCATCCAATAGGTGTTTTTGTTGCATTGGATGAACATTTAGGTCATTTTCGTCCTCCCTAGGCTTATGCTTGTCCAATTAGGGTTTCTAACCAATCTTGTGCGTCCAATAGGTGTTTTTGTGTCATTGGATGAACAATTAGGTCATTTTCTTCCTCCCTAGGCAAATTCTTGTCCAATTAGGGTTTCTAACCAATCTTGTGCATCCAATAGGTGTTTTGTGTCATTGGATGAACATTTAGGTCATTTTCGTCCTCCCTAGGCTTATTCTTGTCCAATTAGGGTTTTTAACCAATCTTGTGCATCGAATAGGTGTTTTGTGTCATTGGATGAACATTTAGGTCATTTTCGTCCTCCCTAAACTTAATCATGTCCAATTAGGGTTTCTAACCAATCTTGTGCATCCAATAGGTGTTTTTGTGTCATTGGATGAATATTTAGGTCATTTTCGTCCTCCCTAAACTTAATCATGTCCAATTAGGGTTTCTAACCAATCTTGTGCATCCAATAGGTGTTTTTGTGTCATTGGATGAATATTTAGGTCATTTTCGTCCTCCCTACACTTAATCTTGTCCAATTAGGGTTTTTAACCAATCTTGTGCATCCAATAGGTGTTTTTGTTGCATTGCATGAACATTTAGGTCATTTTCTTCCTCCCTAGGCTTATGCTTGTCCAATTAGGGTTTCTAACCAATCTTGTGCGTCCAATAGGTGTTTTTGTGTCATTGGATGAACAATTAGGTCATTTTCGTCCTCCTTAGGCAAATTCTTGTCCAATTAGGGTTTCTAACCAATCTTGTGCATCCAATACGTGTTTTGTGTCATTGGATGAACATTTAGGTCATTTTCGTCCTCCCTAGGCTTATTCTTGTCCAATTAGGGTTTTTAACCAATCTTGTGCATCGAATAGGTGTTTTGTGTCATTGGATGAACATTTAGGTCATTTTCGTCCTCCCTAAACTTAATCTTGTCCAATTAGGGTTTCTAACCAATCTTGTGCATCCAATAGGTGTTTTTGTGTCGTTGGATGAACAATTAGGTCATTTTCGTCCTCCCTAGCCTAATTCTTGTCCAATTAGGGTTTCTAACCAATCGTTTGCATCCAATAGGTGTTTTGTGTCATTGGATGAATATTTAGGTCATTTTCGTCCTCCCTACATTTAATCTTGTCCAATTAGGGTTTCTAACCAATCTTGTGCATCCAGTAGGTGTTTTTGTGTAATTGGATGAAAAATTAGGTCATTTTCGTCCTCCCTAGGCTAATTCTTGTCCAATTAGGGTTTGTAACCAATCTTGTGCATCCAATAGGTGTTTTCTGTCATTGGATGAATATTCATGTCATTTTCGTCCTCCCTACACTTAATCTTGTCCAATTAGGGTTCTTAACAAATCTTGTGCATCCAATAGGTGTTTTTGTGTCATTGGATAAATATTTATGTCATTTTCGTCCTCCCTACAATTAATCTTGTCCAATTAGGGTTTCTAACCAATCTTGTGCATCCAATAGGTGTTTTTGTGTGATTGGATGAACATTTTGGTCATTTTCGTCCTTCCTAGGCTTATGCTTGTCCAATTAGGGTTTCTAACCTATCTTGTGCATCCAATAGGTGTTTTCTGTCATTGGATATATATTTATGTCATTTTCGTCCTCCCTACAATTAATCTTGTCCAATTAGGGTTTCTAACCAATCTTGTGCATCCAATACGTGTTTTTGTGTGATTCGATGAACATTTAGGTCATTTTCGTCCTTCCAAGGCTTATGCTTGTCCAATTAGGGTTTCTAACCAATCTTGTGCATCCAATAGGTGTTTTTGTGTCATTGGCTGAACAATTAGGTCACTTTCATCCTCCCTAGGCTAATTCTTGTCCAATTAGGGTTTCTAACCAATCTTGTGCATCCAATAGGTGTTTTGTGTCATTGGATGAACAATTAGGTCATTTTCGTCCTCCTTAGGCTTATTCTTGTCCAATTAGGGTTTTTAACCAATCTTGTGCATCTAATAGGTGTTTTTGTGTCATTGGATGAATAGTTAGGTCATTTTCGTCCTCCCTACACTTAATCTTGTCCAATTAGGGTTTTTAACCAATCTCGTGCATCCAATACGTGTTTTTGTGTAATTGGATGAACAATTAGGTCATTTTCGTCCTCCCTAGGCTAATTTTTGTCCAATTAGGGTTTCTAACCAATCTTGTGCATCCAATAGGTGTTTTGTGTCATTGGATGAACATTTAGGTCATTTTCGTCCTCCCTAGGCTTATTCTTGTCCAATTAGGGTTTTTAACCAATCTTGTGCATCGAATAGGTGTTTTGTGTCATTGGATGAACATTTAGGTCATTTTCGTCCTCCCTAAACTTAATCTTGTCCAATTAGGGTTTCTAACCAATCTTGTGCATCCAATAGTTGTTTTTGTGTCGTTGGATGAACAATTAGGTCATTTTCGTCCTCCCTAGCCTAATTCTTGTCCAGTTAGGGTTTCTAACCAATCTTTTGCATCCAATAGGTGTTTTGTGTCATTGGATGAATATTTAGGTCATTTTCGTCCTCCCTACATTTAATCTTGTCCAATTAGGGTTTCTAACCAATCTTGTGCATCCAGTAGGTGTTTTTGTGTAATTGGATGAAAAATTAGGTCATTTTCGTCCTCCCTAGGCTAATTCTTGTCCAATTAGGGTTTGTAACCAATCTTGTGCATCGAATAGGTGTTTTGTGTCATTGGATGAACATTTAGGTCATTTTCGTCCTCCCTAAACTTAATCTTGTCCAATTAGGGTTTCTAACCAATCTTGTGCATCCAATAGGTGTTTTTGTGTCGTTGGATGAACAATTAGGTCATTTTCGTCCTCCCTAGCCTAATTCTTGTCCAATTAGTGTTTCTAACCAATCTTTTGCATCCAATAGGTGTTTTGTGTCATTGGATGAATATTTAGGTCATTTTCGTCCTCCCTACATTTAATCTTGTCCAATTAGGGTTTCTAACCAATCTTGTGCATCCAGTAGGTGTTTTTGTGTAATTGGATGAACAATTAGGTCATTTTCGTCCTCCCTAGGCTAATTCTTGTCCAATTAGGGTTTGTAACCAATCTTGTGCATCCAATAGGTGTTTTCTGTCATTGGATGAATATTCATGTCATTTTCGTCCTCCCTAAACTTAATCTTGTCCAATTAGGGTTTCTAACCAATCTTGTGCATCCAATAGGTGTTTTCTGTCATTGGATAAATATTTATGTCATTTTCGTCCTCCCTACAATTAATCTTGTCCAATTAGGGTTTCTAACCAATCTTGTGCATCCAATACGTGTTTTTGTGTGATTGGATGAACATTTAGGTCATTTTCGTCCTTCCAAGGCTTATGCTTGTCCAATTAGGGTTTCTAACCAATCTTGTGCATCCAATAGGTGTTTTTGTGTCATTGGCTGAACAATTAGGTCACTTTCATCCTCCCTAGGCTAATTCTTGTCCAATTAGGGTTTCTAACCAATCTTGTGCATCCAATAGGTGTTTTGTGTCATTGGATGAACAATTAGGTCATTTTCGTCCTCCTTAGGCTTATTCTTGTCCAATTAGGGTTTTTAACCAATCTTGTGCATCTAATAGGTGTTTTTGTGTCATTGGATGAATAGTTAGGTCATTTTCGTCCTCCCTACACTTAATCTTGTCCAATTAGGGTTTTTAACCAATCTCGTGCATCCAATACGTGTTTTTGTGTAATTGGATGAACAATTAGGTCATTTTCGTCCTCCCTAGGCTAATTTTTGTCCAATTAGGGTTTCTAACCAATCTTGTGCATCCAATAGGTGTTTTGTGTCATTGGAGAATATTTAGGTCATTTTCGTCGTCCCTAAACTTAATCTTGTCCAATTAGGGTTTTTAACCATTCTTGTGCATCCAATAGGTGTTTTTGTGTCATTGGATAAATATTTATGTCATTTTCGTCCTCCCTACAATTAATCTTGTCCAATTAGGGTTTCTAACCAATCTCGTGCATCCAATAGGTGTTTTTGTGTGATTGGATCAACATTTAGGTCATTTTCGTCCTTCCTAGGCTTATGCTTGTCCAATTAGGGTTTCTAACCAATCTTGTGCATCCAATAGGTGTTTTTGTGTCATTGGATGAACAATTAGGTCATTTTCGTCCTCCCTAGGCTAATTCTTGTCCAATTAGGGTTTCTAACCAATCTTGTGCATCCAATAGGTGTTTTTGTGTTATTGGAAGAATATTTTTAACCAATCTTGTGCATCCAATAGGTGTTTTGTGTCATTGGATGAACATTTAGGTCATTTTCGTCCTACCTAAACTTAATCTTGTCCAATTAGGGTTTCTAACCAATTTTGTGCATCCAATAGGTGTTTTTGTATCATTGGATGAATAATTAGGTCATTTTCGTCCTCCCAAGGCTAATTCTTGTCCAATTAGGGTTTTTAACCAATCTTGTGCATCCAATTGGTGTTTTGTGTCATTGGATGAACAATTAGGTCATTTTCGTCCTCCCTTGGCTTATTCTTGTCCAATTAAGGTTTTTAACCAATCTTGTGCATCCAATAGGTGTTTTTGTTTCATTGGATGAAGATTTAGGTCATTTTCGTCCTCCCAAGGCTAATTCTTGTCCAATTAGGGTTTCTAACCAATCTTGTGCATCCAATAGGTGTTTTGTGTCATTGGATGAACATTTAGGTCATTTTCGTCCTCCCTAAACTTAATCTTGTCCAATTAGGGTTTCTAACCAATCTTGTGCATCCAATAGGTGTTTTTGTTGCATTGGATGAACATTTAGGTCATTTTCGTCCTCCCTAGGCTTATGCTTGTCCAATTAGGGTTTCTAACCAATCTTGTGCGTCCAATAGGTGTTTTTGTGTCATTGGATGAACAATTAGGTCATTTTCGTCCTCCTTAGGCAAATTCTTGTCCAATTAGGGTTTCTAACCAATCTTATGCATCCAATAGGTGTTTTGTGTCATTAGATGAACATTTAGGTCATTTTCGTCCTCCCTAGGCTTATTCTTGTCCAATTAGGGTTTTTAACCAATCTTGTGCATCGAATAGGTGTTTTGTGTCATTGGATGAACATTTAGGTCATTTTCGTCCTCCCTAAACTTAATCTTGTCCAATTAGGGTTTCTAACCAATCTTGTGTATCCAATAGGTGTTTTTGTGTCGTTGCATGAACAATTAGGTCATTTTCGTCCTCCCTAGCCTAATTCTTGTCCAATTAGGGGTTCTAACCAATCTTGTGCGTCCAATAGGTGTTTTTGTGTCATTTGATGAACAATTAGGTCATTTTCGTCCTCCTTAGGCAAATTCTTGTCCAATTAGGGTTTCTAACCAATCTTGTGCATCCAATAGGTGTTTTGTGTCATTGGATGAACATTTAGGTCATTTTCGTCCTCCCTAGGCTTATTCTTGTCCAATTAGGGTTTTTAACCAATCTTGTGCATCGAATAGGTGTTTTTGTGTCATTGGATGAACAATTAGGTCATTTTCGTCCTCCCTAGGCTAATTCTTGTCCAATTAGGGTTTCTAACCAATCTTGTGCATCCAATAGGTGTTTTGTGTCATTGGATGAACAATTAGGTCATTTTCATCCTCCTTAGGCTTAATCTTGTCCAATTAGGGTTTTTAACCAATCTTGTGCATCTAATAGGTGTTTTTGTGTCATTGGATGAATAGTTAGGTCATTTTCGTCCTCCCTTCACTTAATCTTGTCCAATTAGGGTTTTTAACCAATCTTGTGCGTCTAATAGGTGTTTTGGTGTCATTGAATGAATAGTTAGGTCATTTTCGTCCTCCCTACACTTAATCTTGTCCAATTAGGGTTTTTAACCAATCTCGTGCATCCAATACGTGTTTTTCTGTAATTGGATGAACAATTAGGTCATTTTCGTCCTCCCTAGGCAAATTCTTGTCCAATTAGGGTTTCTAACCAATCTTGTGCATCCAATAGGTGTTTTGTGTCATTGGATGAACATTTAGGTCATTTTCGTCGTCCCTAAACTTATTCTTGTCCAATTAGGGTTTTTAACCAATCTTGTGCATCGAATAGGTGTTTTGTGTCATTGGATGAACATTTAGGTCATTTTCGTCCTCCCTAAACTTAATCATGTCCAATTAGGGTTTCTAACCAATCTTGTGCATCCAATAGGTGTTTTTGTGTCATTGGATGAATATTTAGGTCATTTTCGTCCTCCCTACACTTAATCTTGTCCAATTAGGGTTTTTAACCAATCTTGTGCATCCAATAGGTGTTTTTGTTGCATTGCATGAACATTTAGGTCATTTTCTTCCTCCCTAGGCTTATGCTTGTCCAATTAGGGTTTCTAACCAATCTTGTGCGTCCAATAGGTGTTTTTGTGTCATTGGATGAACAATTAGGTCATTTTCGTCCTCCTTAGGCAAATTCTTGTCCAATTAGGGTTTCTAACCAATCTTGTGCATCCAATACGTGTTTTGTGTCATTGGATGAACATTTAGGTCATTTTCGTCCTCCCTAGGCTTACTCTTGTCCAATTAGGGTTTTTAACCAATCTTGTGCATCGAATAGGTGTTTTGTGTCATTGGATGAACATTTAGGTCATTTTCGTCCTCCCTAAACTTAATCTTGTCCAATTAGGGTTTCTAACCAATCTTGTGCATCCAATAGGTGTTTTTGTTGCATTGGATGAACATTTAGGTCATTTTCGTCCTCCCTAGGCTTATGCTTGTCCAATTAGCGTTTCTAACCAATCTTGTGCATCCAATAGGTGTTTTTGTGTTATTGGATGAACAATTAGGTCATTTTCGTCCTCCCTAGGCTAATTCTTGTCCAATTAGGGTTTCTAACCAATCTTGTGCATCCAAAAGGTGTTTTGTGTCATTGGATGAACAATTAGGTCATTGTCGTCCTCCCTAGGCTTAATCTTGTCCAATTAGGGTTTCTAACCAATCTTGTGCATCCAATAGGTGTTTTGTGTCATTGGATGAACATTTAGGTCATTTTCCTCCTCCCTAAACTTAATCTTGTCCAATTAGGGTTTCTAACCAATCTTGTGCATCCAATAGGTGTTTTTAAGTCATTGGATAAATATTTATGTCATTTTCGTCCTCCCTAAACTTAATCTAGTCCAATTAGGGTTTTTAACCAATCTTGTGCATCCAATACGTGTTTTGTGTCATTGGATGAACATTTAGGTCATTTTCCTCCTCCCTAAACTTAATCTTGTCCAATTAGGGTTTCTAACCAATCTTGTGCATCCAATAGGTGTTTTTGTGTCATTGGATAAATATTTATGTCATTTTCCTCCTCCCTAGGCTTATGCTTGTCCAATTAGGGTTTCTAACCAATCTTGTGCATCCAATAGGTGTTTTGTGTCATTGGATGAATATTTATGTCATTTTCGTCCTCCCTAAACTTAATCTTGTCCAATTAGGGTTTTTAACCAATCTTTTGCATCCAATAGGAGTTTTTGTGTCATTGGATAAATATTTATGTCATTTTCGTCCTCCCTACAATTAATCTTGTCCAATTAGGGTTTCTAACCAATCTGGTGCATCCAATAGGTGTTTTTGTGTCATTTGATGAACATTTAGGTCATTTTCGTCCTTCCTAGGCTTATGCTTGTCCAATTAGGGTTTCTAACCAATCTTGTGCGTCTAATAGGTGTTTTTGTGTCATTGGATGAACAATTAGGTCGTTTTCGTCATCCCTAGGCTAATTCTTGTCCAATTAGGGTTTCTAACCAATCTTGTGCATCCTATAGGTGTTTTGTGTCATTGGATGAACAATTAGGTCATTTTCGTCCTCCTTAGGCTTATTCTTGTCCAATTAGGGTTTTTAACCAATCTTGTACATCCAAATAGGTGTTTTGTGTCATTGGATGAACATTTAGGTCATTTTCGTCCTCCCTAGGCTTATTCTTGTCCAATTAGGGTTTCTAACCAATCTTGTGCATCCAATACGTGTTTTGTGTCATTGGATGAACATTTAGGTCATTTTCGTCCTCCCTAAACTTAATCTTGTCCAATTAGGGTTTCTAACCAATCTTGTGCATCCAATAGGTGTTTTTGTGTCGTTGGATGAACAATTAGGTCATTTTCGTCCTCCCTAAACTTAATCTTGTCGAATTAGGCTTTCTAACCAATCTTGTGCGTCCAATAGGTGTTTTTGTGTCATTGGATAAACAATTAGGTCATTTTCGTCCTCCCTAGGTTAATTCTTGTCCATTTAGGGTTTCTAACCAATCTTGTGCATCCAATAGGTGTTTTGTGTCATTGGATGAATATTTAGGTCATTTTCGTCCTCCCTACACTTAATCTTGTCCAATTAGGGTTTTTAACCAATCTTGTGCATCCAATAGGTGTTTTTGTGTCATTGGATAAATATTTATGTCAATTTCGTCCTTCCTACAATTAATCTTGTCCAATTAGGGTTTCTAGCCAATCTTGTGCATCCAATCGGTGTTTTTGTGTGATTGGATGAACATTTAGGTCATTTTCGTCCTTCCTAGGCTTATGCTTGTCCAATTAGGGTTTCTAACCAATCTTGTGCGTCCAATAGGTGTTTTTGTGTCATTGGATGAACAATTTGGTCATTTTCGTCCTCCCTAGGCTTATTCTTGTCCAATTAGGGTTTTTAACCAATCTTGTGCATCCAATAGGTGTTTTTGTGTCATTGGATGAATAATTAGGGCATTTTCGTCTTCCCTAAACTTAACCTTGTCCAATTAGGGTTTCTAACCAATCTTGTGCATCCAATAGGTGTTTTTGTTGCATTGGATGAACATTTAGGTCATTTTCGTCCTCCCTAGGCTTATGCTTGTCCAATTAGGGTTTCTAACCAATCTTGTGCGTCCAATAGGTGTTTTTGTGTCATTGGATGAACAATTAGGTCATTTTCGTCCTCCTTAGGCTAATTCTTGTCCAATTAGGGTTTCTAACCAATCTTGTGCATCCAATAGGTGTTTTGTGTCATTGGATGAACATTTAGGTCATTTTCGTCCTCCCTAGGCTTATTCTTGTCCAATTAGGGTTTTTAACCAATCTTGTGCATCGAATAGGTGTTTTGTGTCATTGGATGAACATTTAGGTCATTTTCGTCCTCCCTAAACTTAATCTTGTCCAATTAGGGTTTCTAACCAATCTTGTGCATCCAATAGGTGTTTTTGTGTCGTTGCATGAACAATTAGGTCATTTTCATCCTCCCTAGCCTAATTCTTGTCCAATTAGGGGTTCTAACCAATCTTGTGCGTCCAATAGGTGTTTTTGTGTCATTTGATGAACAATTAGGTCATTTTCGTCCTCCTTAGGCAAATTCTTGTCCAATTAGGGTTTCTAACCAATCTTGTGCATCCAATAGGTGTTTTGTGTCATTGGATGAACATTTAGGTCATTTTCGTCCTCCCTAGGCTTATTCTTGTCCAATTAGGGTTTTTAACCAATCTTGTGCATCGAATAGGTGTTTTGTGTCATTGGATGAACATTTAGGTCATTTTCGTCCTCCCTAAACTTAATCTTGTCCAATTAGGGTTTCTAACCAATCTTGTGCATCCAATAGGTGTTTTTGTTTCATTGGATGAACATTTAGGTCATTTTCGTCCTCCCTAGGCTTATGCTTGTCCAATTAGGGTTTCTAACCACTCTTGTGCATCCAATAGGTGTTTTTGTGTCATTGGATGAACAATTAGGTCATTTTCGTCCACCCTAGGCTAATTCTTGTCCAATTACGGTTTCTAACCAATCTTGTGCATCCAATTGGTGTTTTGTGTCATTGGATGAACAATTAGGTCATTTTCGTCCTCCCAAGGCTAATTCTTGTCCAATTAGGGTTTTTAACCAATCTTGTGCATCCAATAGGTGTTTTGTGTCATTGGATGAACATTTAGGTCATTTTCGTCCCCCCTAAACTTAATCTTGTCCAATTAGGGTTTCTAACAAATCTTGTGCATCCAATAGGTGTTTTTGTGTCATTGGATGAACATTTAGGTCATTTTCGTCCTCCCTAGGCTTATTCTTGTCCAATTAGGGTTTCTAACCAATCTTGTGCATCCAATAGGTGTTTTTGTGTCATTGGATGAACAATCAGGTCATTTTCGTCCTCCCTAGGCTAATTCTTGTCCAATTAGGGTTTCTAACCAATCTTGTGCATCCAATAGGTGTTTTGTGTCATTGGATGAACAAGTATGTCATTTTCGTCCTCCCTAGGCTTATTCTTGTCCAATTAGGGTTTTCAACCAATCTTGTGCATCCAATAGGTGTTTTGTGTCATTGGATGAACATTTAGGTCATTTTCGTCCTCGCTAAACTTAATCTTGTCCAATTAGGGTTTCTAACCAATCTTGTGCATCCAATAGGTGTTTTTGTGTCATTGGATGAACATTTAGGTCATTTTCGTCCTCCCTAGGCTAATTCTTGTCCAATTAGGGTTTCTAACCAATCTTGTGCATCCAATAGGTGTTTTGTGTCATTGGATGAACAATTAGGTCATTTTCGTCCTCCCTAGGCTAATTCTTGTCCAATTGGTGTTTTTAACCAATCTTGTGCATCCAATTGGTGTTTTGTGTCATTGGATGAACAATTAGGTCATTTTCGTCCTCTCTAGGCTTATTCTTGTCCAATTAGGGTTATTAACCAATCTTGTGCATCCAATAGGTGTTTTTGTGTCATTGGATGAACAATTAGGTCATTTTCGTCCTCCCTAGGCTAATTCTTGTCCAATTAGGGTTTCTAACCAATCTTGTGCATCCAATAGGTGTTTTGTGTCATTGGATGAACAATTAGGTCATTTTCGTCCTCCTTAGGCTTATTCTTGTCCAATTAGGGTTTTTAACCAATCTTGTGCATCCAATAGGTGTTTTTGTGTCATTGGATGAATAGTTAGGTCATTTTCGTCCTCCCTACACTTAATCTTGTCCAATTAGGGTTTTTAACCAATCTTGTGCATCCAATAGGTGTTTTTGTTGCATTGGATGAACATTTAGGTCATTTTCGTCCTCCCTAGGCTTATTGTTGTCCAATTAGGGTTTCTAACCAATCTTGTGCGTCCAATAGGTGTTTTTGTGTCATTGGATGAACAATTAGGTCATTTTGGTCCTCCCTAGGCAAATTCTTGTCCAATTAGGGGTTCTAACCAATCTTGTGCATCCAATAGGTGTTTTGTGTCATTGGATGAACATTTAGGTCATTTTCGTCCTCCCTAGGCTTATTCTTGTCCAATTAGGGTTTTTAACCAATCTTGTGCATCGAATAGGTGTTTTGTGTCATTGGATGAACATTTAGGTCATTTTCGTCCTCCCTAATCTTAATCTTGTCCAATTAGGGTTTCTAACGAATCTTGTGCATCCAATAGGTGTTTTTGTGTCGTTGGATGAACAATTAGGTCATTTTCGTCCTCCCTAGCCTAATTCTTGTCCAATTAGGGATTCTAACCAATCTTTTGCATCCAATAGGTGTTTTGTGTCATTGGATGAATATGTAGGTCATTTTCGTCCTCCCTACATTTAATCTTGTCCAATTAGGGTTTCTAACCAATCTTGTGCATCCAGTAGGTGTTTTTGTGTAATTGGATGAACAATTAGGTCATTTTCGTCCTCCCTAGGCTAATTCTTGTCCAATTAGGGTTTGTAACCAATCTTGTGCATCCAATAGGTGTTTTCTGTCATTGGATGAATATTCATGTCATTTTCGTCCTCCCTAAACTTAATCTTGTCCAATTAGGGTTCTTAACCAATCTTGTGCATCCAATAGGTGTTTTTGTGTCATTGGATAAATATTTATGTCATTTTCGTCCTCCCTACAATTAATCTTGTCCAATTAGGGTTTCTAACCAATCTTGTGCATCCAATAGGTGTTTTTGTGTGATTGGATGAAAATTTTGGTCATTTTCGTCCTTCCTAGGCTTATGCTTGTCCAATTAGGGTTTCTAACCTATCTTGTGCATCCAATAGGTGTTTTTGTGTCATTGGATGGACAATTAGGTCATTTTCGTCCTCCCTAGGCTAATTCTTGTCCAATTAGGGTTTCTAACCAATCTTGTGCATCCAATAGGTGTTCTGTGTCATTGGATGAACAATTAGGTCATTTTCGTCCTCCTTAGGCTTATTCTTGTCCAATTAGGGTTTTTAACCAATCTTGTGCATCTAATAGGTGTTTTTGTGTGATTGAATGAATAGTTAGGTCATTTTCGTCCTCCCTACACTTAATCTTGTCCAATTAGGGTTTTTAACCAATCTCGTGCATCCAATACGTGTTTTTGTGTAATTGGATGAACAATTAGGTCATTTTCGTCCTCCCTAGGCTAATTCTTGTCCAATTAGGGTTTCTAACCAATCTTGTGCATCCAATAGGTGTTTTGTGTCATTGGAGAATATTTATGTCATTTTCGTCGTCCCTAAACTTAATCTTGTCCAATTAGGGTTTTTAACCATTCTTGTGCATCCAATAGGTGTTTTTGTGTCATTGGATAAATACTTATGTCATTTTCGTCCTTCCTACTATTAATCTTGTCCAATTAGGGTTTCTAGCCAATCTTGTGCATCCAATAGGTGTTTTTGTGTGATTGGATGAACATTTAGGTCATTTTCGTCCTTCCTAGGCTTATGCTTGTCCAATTAGGGTTTCTAACCAATCTTGTGCGTCCAATAGGTGTTTTTGTGTTATTGGATGAACAATTATGTCATTTTCGTCCTCCCTAGGCTTATTCTTGTCCAATTAGGGTTTTTAACCAATCTTGTGCATCCAATAGGTGTTTTTGTGTCATTGGATGAATATTTAGGTTATTTTCGTCCTCCCTAAACTTAATCATGTCCAATTAGGGTTTCTAACCAATCTTGTGCATCCAATAGGTGTTTTTGTGTCATTGGATGAATATTTAGGTCATTTTCGTCCTCCCTACACTTAATCTTGTCCAATTAGGGTTTTTAACCAATCTTGTGCATCCAATAGGTGTTTTTGTTGCATTGGATGAACATTTAGGTCATTTTCGTCCTCCCTAGGCTTATGCTTGTCCAATTAGGGTTTCTAACCAATCTTGTGCGTCCAATAGGTGTTTTTGTGTCATTGGATGAATATTTAGGTTATTTTCGTCCTCCCTACACTTAATCTTGTCCAATTAGGGTTTTAACCAATCTTGTGCATCCAATAGGTGTTTTTGTTGCATTGGATGAACATTTAGGTCATTTTCGTCCTCCCTAAACTTAATCATGTCCAATTAGGGTTTCTAACCAATCTTGTGCATCCAATAGGTGTTTTTGTGTCATTTGATGAATATTTAGGTCATTTTCGTCCTCCCTACATTTAATCTTGTCCAATTAGGGTTTTTAACCAATCTTGTGCATCCAATAGGTGTTTTTGTTGCATTGGATGAACATTTAGGTCATTTTCGTCCTCCCTAGGCTTATGCTTGTCCAATTAGGGTTTCTAACCAATCTTGTGCGTCCAATAGGTGTTTTTGTGTCATTGGATGAACAATTAGGTCATTTTCGTCCTCCTTAGGCAAATTCTTGTCCAATTAGGGTTTCTAACCAATCTTGTGCATCCAATACGTGTTTTGTGTCATTGGATGAACATTTAGGTCATTTTCGTCCTCCCTAGGCTTATTCTTGTCCAATTAGGGTTTTTAACCAATCTTGTGCATCGAATAGGTGTTTTGTGTCATTGGATGAACATTTAGGTCATTTTCGTCCTCCCTAAACTTAATCTTGTCCAATTAGGGTTTCTAACCAATCTTGTGCATCCAATAGGTGTTTTTGTTGTATTGGATGAACATTTAGGTCATTTTCGTCCTCCCTAGGCTTATGCTTGTCCAATTAGGGTTTCTAACCAATCTTGTGCGTCCAATAGGTGTTTTTGTGTCATTGGATGAACAATTAGGTCATTTTCGTCCTCCTTAGGCAAATTCTTGTCCAATTAGGGTTTCTAACCAATCTTGTGCATCCATTAGGTGTTTTGTGTCATTGGATGAACATTTAGGTCATTTTCGTCCTCCCTAGGCTTATTCTTGTCCAATTAGGGTTTTTAACCAATCTTGTGCATCGAATAGGTGTTTTGTGTCATTGGATGAGCATTTAGGTCATTTTCGTCCTCCCTAAACTTAATCTTGTCCAATTAGGGTTTCTAACCAATCTTGTGCATCCAATAGGTGTTTTTGTGTCGTTGGATGAACAATTAGGTCATTTTCGTCCTCCCTAGCCTAATTCTTGTCCAATTAGTGTTTCTAACCAATCTTTTGCATCCAATAGGTGTTTTGTGTCATTGGATGAATATTTAGGTCATTTTCGTCCTCCCTACATTTAATCTTGTCCAATTAGGGTTTCTAACCAATCTTGTGCATCCAGTAGGTGTTTTTGTGTAATTGGATGAAAAATTAGGTCATTTTCGTCCTCCCTAGGCTAATTCTTGTCCAATTAGGGTTTCTAACCAATCTTGTGCATCCAATAGGTGTTTTGTGTCATTGGAGAATATTTATGTCATTTTCGTCGTCCCTAAACTTAATCTCGTCCAATTAGGGTTTTTAACCATTCTTGTGCATCCAATAGGTGTTTTTGTGTCATTGGATAAATACTTATGTCATTTTCGTCCTTCCTACTATTAATCTTGTCCAATTAGGGTTTCTAGCCAATCTTGTGCATCCAGTAGGTGTTTTTGTGTGATTGGATGAACATTTAGGTCATTTTCGTCCTTCCTAGGCTTATGCTTGTCCAATTAGGGTTTCTAACCAATCTTGTGCGTCCAATAGGTGTTTTTGTGTTATTGGATGAACAATTATGTCATTTTCGTCCTCCCTAGGCTTATTCTTGTCCAATTAGGGTTTTTAACCAATCTTGTGCATCCAATAGGTGTTTTTGTGTCATTGGATGAATATTTAGGTTATTTTCGTCCTCCCTACACTTAATCTTGTCCAATTAGGGTTTTTAACCAATCTTGTGCATCCAATAGGTGTTTTTGTTGCATTGGATGAACATTTAGGTCATTTTCGTCCTCCCTAAACTTAATCATGTCCAATTAGGGTTTCTAACCAATCTTGTGCATCCAATAGGTGTTTTTGTGTCATTGGATGAATATTTAGGTCATTTTCGTCCTCCCTACACTTAATCTTTTCCAATTAGGGTTTTTAACCAATCTTGTGCATCCAATAGGTGTTTTTGTTGCATTGGATGAACATTTAGGTCATTTTCGTCCTCCCTAGGCTTATGCTTGTCCAATTAGGGTTTCTAACCAATCTTGTGCGTCCAATAGGTGTTTTTGTGTCATTGGATGAACAATTAGGTCATTTTCGTCCTCCTTAGGCAAATTCTTGTCCAATTAGGGTTTCTAACCAATCTTATGCATCCAATAGGTGTTTTGTGTCATTGGATGAACATTTAGGTCATTTTCGTCCTCCCTAGGCTTATTCTTGTCCAATTAGGGTTTTTAACCAATCTTGTGCATCGAATAGGTGTTTTGTGTCATTGGATGAACATTTAGGTCATTTTCGTCCTCCCTAAACTTAATCTTGTCCAATTAGGGTTTCTAACCAATCTTGTGCATCCAATAGGTGTTTTTGTGTCGTTGGATGAACAATTAGGTCATTTTCGTCCTCCCTAGCCTAATTCTTGTCCAATTAGTGTTTCTAACCAATCTTTTGCATCCAATAGGTGTTTTGTGTCATTGGATGAATATTTAGGTCATTTTCGTCCTCCCTACATTTAATCTTGTCCAATTAGGGTTTCTAACCAATCTTGTGCATCCAGTAGGTGTTTTTGTGTAATTGGATGAAAAATTAGGTCATTTTCGTCCTCCCTAGGCTAATTCTTGTCCAATTAGGGTTTGTAACCAATCTTGTGCATCGAATAGGTGTTTTGTGTCATTGGATGAACATTTAGGTCATTTTCGTCCTCCCTAAACTTAATCTTGTCCAATTAGGGTTTCTAACCAATCTTGTGCATCCAATAGGTGTTTTTGTGTCGTTGGATGAACAATTAGGTCATTTTCGTCCTCCCTAGCCTAATTCTTGTCCAATTAGGGTTTCTAACCAATCTTTTGCATCTAATAGGTGTTTTGTGTCATTGGATGAATATTTAGGTCATTTTCGTCCTCCCTACATTTAATCTTGTCCAATTAGGGTTTCTAACCATCTTGTGCATCCAGTAGGTGTTTTTGTGTAATTGGATGAAAAATTAGGTCATTTTCGTCCTCCCTAGGCTAATTCTTGTCCAATTAGGGTTTGTAACCAATCTTGTGCATCCAATAGGTGTTTTCTGTCATTGGATGAATATTCATGTCATTTTCGTCCTCCCTACACTTAATCTTGTCCAATTAGGGTTCTTAACAAATCTTGTGCATCCAATAGGTGTTTTTGTGTCATTGGATAAATATTTATGTCATTTTCGTCCTCCCTACAATTAATCTTGTCCAATTAGGGTTTCTAACCAATCTTGTGCATCCAATAGGTGTTTTTGTGTGATTGGATGAAAATTTTGGTCATTTTCGTCCTTCCTAGGCTTATGCTTGTCCAATTAGGGTTTCTAACCAATCTTGTGCATCCAATAGGTGTTTTTGTGTCATTGGATGGACAATTAGGTCATTTTCGTCCTCCCTAGGCTAATTCTTGTCCAATTAGGGTTTCTAACCAATCTTGTGCATCCAATAGGTGTTTTGTGTCATTGGATGAACAATTAGGTCATTTTCGTCCTCCTTAGGCTTATTCTTGTCCAATTAGGGTTTTTAACCAATCTTGTGCATCTAATAGGTGTTTTTGTGTCATTGGATGAATAGTTAGGTCATTTTCGTCCTCCCTACACTTAATCTTGTCCAATTAGGGTTTTTAACCAATCTCGTGCATCCAATACGTGTTTTTGTGTAATTGGATGAACAATTAGGTCATTTTCGTCCTCCCTAGGCTAATTTTTGTCCAATTAGGGTTTCTAACCAATCTTGTGCATCCAATAGGTGTTTTGTGTCATTGGATGAACATTTAGGTCATTTTCGTCCTCCCTAGGCTTATTCTTGTCCAATTAGGGTTTTTAACCAATCTTGTGCATCGAATAGGTGTTTTGTGTCATTGGATGAACATTTAGGTCATTTTCGTCCTCCCTAAACTTAATCTTGTCCAATTAGGGTTTCTAACCAATCTTGTGCATCCAATAGGTGTTTTTGTGTCGTTGGATGAACAATTAGGTCATTTTCGTCCTCCCTAGCCTAATTCTTGTCCAATTAGGGTTTCTAACCAATCTTTTGCATCTAATAGGTGTTTTGTGTCATTGGATGAATATTTAGGTCATTTTCGTCCTCCCTACATTTAATCTTGTCCGATTAGGGTTTCTAACCAATCTTGTGCATCCAGTAGGTGTTTTTGTGTAATTGGATGAAAAATTAGGTCATTTTCGTCCTCCCTAGGCTAATTCTTGTCCAATTAGGGTTTCTAACCAATCTTGTGCATCCAATAGGTGTTTTCTGTCATTGGATGAATATTCATGTTATTTTCGTCCTCCCTACACTTAATCTTGTCCAATTAGGGTTCTTAACAAATCTTGTGCATCCAATAGGTGTTTTTGTGTCATTGGATAAATATTTATGTCATTTTCGTCCTCCCTACAATTAATCTTGTCCAATTAGGGTTTCTAACCAATCTTGTGCATCCAATAGGTGTTTTTGTGTGATTGGATGAACATTTTGGTCATTTTCGTCCTTCCTAGGCTTATGCTTGTCCAATTAGGGTTTCTAACCTATCTTGTGCATCCAATAGGTGTTTTTGTGTCATTGGATGAACAATTAGGTCATTTTCGTCCTCCCTAGGCTAATTCTTGTCCAATTAGGGTTTCTAACCAATCTTGTGCATCCAATAGGTGTTTTGTGTCATTGGATGAACAATTAGGTCAATTTCGTCCTCCTTACGCTTATTCTTGTCCAATTAGGGTTTTTAACCAATCTTGTGCATCTAATAGGTGTTTTTGTGTCATTGGATGAATAGTTAGGTCATTTTCGTCCTCCCTACACTTAATCTTGTCCAATTAGGGTTTTTAACCAATCTTGTGTGTCTAATAGGTGTTTTTGTGTCATTGAATGAATAGTTAGGTCATTTTCGTCCTCCCTACACTTAATCTTGTCCAATTAGGGTTTTTAACCAATCTCGTGCATCCAATACGTGTTTTTCTGTAATTGGATGAACAATTAGGTCATTTTCGTCCTCCCTAGGCAAATTCTTGTCCAATTAGGGTTTCTAACCAATCTTGTGCATCCAATAGGTGTTTTGTGTCATTGGATGAACATTTAGGTCATTTTCGTCGTCCCTAAACTTATTCTTGTCCAATTAGGGTTTTTAACCAATCTTGTGCATCGAATAGGTGTTTTGTGTCATTGGATGAACATTTAGGTCATTTTCGTCCTCCCTAAACTTAATCATGTCCAATTAGGGTTTCTAACCAATCTTGTGCATCCAATAGGTGTTTTTGTGTCATTGGATGAATATTTAGGTCATTTTCGTCCTCCCTACACTTAATCTTGTCCAATTAGGGTTTTTAACCAATCTTGTGCATCCAATAGGTGTTTTTGTTGCATTGGATGAACATTTAGGTCATTTTCGTCCTCCCTAGGCTTATGCTTGTCCAATTAGGGTTTCTAACCAATCTAGTGCGTCCAATAGGTGTTTTTGTGTCATTGGATGAACAATTAGGTCATTTTCGTCCTCCTTAGGCAAATTCTTGTCCAATTAGGGTTTCTAACCAATCTTGTGCATCCAATACGTGTTTTGTGTCATTGGATGAACATTTAGGTCATTTTCATCCTCCCTAGGCTTATTCTTGTCCAATTAGGGTTTTTAACCAATCTTGTGCATCGAATAGGTGTTTTGTGTCATTGGATGAACATTTAGGTCATTTTCGTCCTCCCTAAACTTAATCTTGTCCAATTAGGGTTTCTAACCAATCTTGTGCATCCAATAGGTGTTTTTGTGTCGTTGCATGAACAATTAGGTCATTTTCGTCCTCCCTAGCCTAATTCTTGTCCAATTAGGGGTTCTAACCAATCTTGTGCGTCCAATAGGTGTTTTTGTGTCATTTGATGAACAATTAGGTCATTTTCGTCCTCCTTAGGCAAATTCTTGTCCAATTAGGGTTTCTAACCAATCTTGTGCATCCAATAGGTGTTTTGTGTCATTGGATGAACATTTAGGTCATTTTCGTCCTCCCTAGGCTTATTCTTGTCCAATTAGGGTTTTTAACCAATCTTGTGCATCGAATAGGTGTTTTGTGTCATTGGATGAACATTTAGGTCATTTTCGTCCTCCCTAAACTTAATCTTGTCCAATTAGGGTTTCTAACCAATCTTGTGCATCCAATAGGTGTTTTTGTGTCGTTGGATGAATATTTAGGTCATTTTCGTCCTCCCTACATTTAATCTTGTCCAATTAGGGTTTCTAACCAATCTTGTGCATCCAGTAGGTGTTTTTGTGTAATTGGATGAACAATTAGGTCATTTTCGTCCTCCCTAGGCTAATTCTTGTCCAATTAGGGTTTGTAACCAATCTTGTGCATCCAATAGGTGTTTTCTGTCATTGGATGAATATTCATGTCATTTTCGTCCTCCCTAAACTTAATCTTGTCCAATTAGGGTTCTTAACAAATCTTGTGCATCCAATACGTGTTTTTGTGTGATTGGATGAACATTTAGGTCATTTTCGTCCTTCCAAGGCTTATGCTTGTCCAATTAGGGTTTCTAACCAATCTTGTGCATCCAATAGGTGTTTTTGTGTCATTGGCTGAACAATTAGGTCACTTTCGTCCTCCCTAGGCTAATTCTTGTCCAATTAGGGTTTCTAACCAATCTTGTGCATCCAATAGGTGTTTTGTGTCATTGGATGAACAATTAGGTCATTTTCGTCCTCCTTAGGCTTATTCTTGTCCAATTAGGGTTTTTAACCAATCTTGTGCATCTAATAGGTGTTTTTGTGTCATTGGATGAATAGTTAGGTCATTTTCGTCCTCCCTACACTTAATCTTGTCCAATTAGGGTTTTTAACCAATCTCGTGCATCCAATACGTGTTTTTGTGTAATTGGATGAACAATTAGGTCATTTTCGTCCTCCCTAGGCTAATTCTTGTCCAATTAGGGTTTCTAACCAATCTTGTGCATCCAATAGGTGTTTTGTGTCATTGGAGAATATTTATGTCATTTTCGTCGTCCCTAAACTTAATATTGTCCAATTAGGGTTTCTAACCAATCTTGTGCATCCAATAGGTGTTTTTGTGTCATTGGATGAATATTTAGGTCATTTTCGTCCTCCCTACACTTAATCCAATTAGGGTTTTTAACCAATCTTGTGCATCCAATAGGTGTTTTTGTGTCATTGGATGAATAATTAGGTCATTTTCGTCGTCCCTACACTTAATCTTGTCCAATTAGGGTTTCTAACCAATCTTGTGCATCCAATAGGTGTTTTTGTTGCATTGGATGAACATTTAGGTCATTTTCGTCCTCCCTAGGCTTATGCTTGTCCAATTAGGGTTTCTAACCAATCTTGTGCGTCCAATAGGTGTTTTTGTGTCATTGGATGAACAATTAGGTCATTTTCGTCCTCCTTAGGCAAATTCTTGTCCAATTAGGGTTTCTAACCAATCTTGTGCATCCATTAGGTGTTTTGTGTCATTGGATGAACATTTAGGTCATTTTCGTCCTCCCTAGGCTTATTCTTGTCCAATTAGGGTTTTTAACCAATCTTGTGCATCGAATAGGTGTTTTGTGTCATTGGATGAACATTTAGGTCATTTTCGTCCTCCCTAAACTTAATCTTGTCCAATTAGGGTTTCTAACCAATCTTGTGCATCCAATAGGTGTTTTTGTGTCATTGGATGAACATTTAGGTCATTTTCGTCCTCCCTAGGCTAATTCTTGTCCAATTAGGGTTTCTAACCAATCTTGTGCATCCAATAGGTGTTTTGTGTCATTGGATGAACAATTAGGTCATTTTCGTCCTCCTTAGGCTTATTCTTGTCCAATTAGGGTTTTTAACCAATCTTGTGCATCTAATAGGTGTTTTTGTGTCATTGGATGAATAGTTAGGTCATTTTCGTCCTCCCTACACTTAATCTTGTCCAATTAGGGTTTTTAACCAATCTTGTGCATCCAATAGGTGTTTTTGTGTGATTGGATGAACATTTTGGTCATTTTCGTCCTTCCTAGGCTTATGCTTGTCCAATTAGGGTTTCTAACCTATCTTGTGCATCCAATAGGTGTTTTTGTGTCATTGGATGAACAATTAGGTCATTTTCGTCCTCCCTAGGCTAATTCTTGTCCAATTAGGGTTTCTAACCAATCTTGTGCATCCAATAGGTGTTTTGTGTCATTGGATGAACAATTAGGTCATTTTCGTCCTCCTTAGGCTTATTCTTGTCCAATTAGGGTTTTTAACCAATCTTGTGCATCTAATAGGTGTTTTTGTGTCATTGGATGAATAGTTAGGTCATTTTCGTCCTCCCTACACTTAATCTTGTCCAATTAGGGTTTTTAACCAATCTTGTGCGTCTAATAGGTGTTTTTGTGTCATTGAATGAATAGTTAGGTCATTTTCGTCCTCCCTACACTTAATCTTGTCCAATTAGGGTTTTTAACCAATCTCGTGCATCCAATACGTGTTTTTCTGTAATTGGATGAACAATTAGGTCATTTTCGTCCTCCCTAGGCAAATTCTTGTCCAATTAGGGTTTCTAACCAATCTTGTGCATCCAATAGGTGTTTTGTGTCATTGGATGAACATTTAGGTCATTTTCGTCGTCCCTAAACTTATTCTTGTCCAATTAGGGTTTTTAACCAATCTTGTGCATCGAATAGGTGTTTTGTGTCATTGGATGAACATTTAGGTCATTTTCGTCCTCCCTAAACTTAATCATGTCCAATTAGGGTTTCTAACCAATCTTGTGCATCCAATAGGTGTTTTTGTGTCATTGGATGAATATTTAGGTCATTTTCGTCCTCCCTACACTTAATCTTGTCCAATTAGGGTTTTTAACCAATCTTGTGCATCCAATAGGTGTTTTTGTTGCATTGCATGAACATTTAGGTCATTTTCTTCCTCCCTAGGCTTATGCTTGTCCAATTAGGGTTTCTAACCAATCTTGTGCGTCCAATAGGTGTTTTTGTGTCATTGGATGAACAATTAGGTCATTTTCGTCCTCCTTAGGCAAATTCTTGTCCAATTAGGGTTTCTAACCAATCTTGTGCATCCAATACGTGTTTTGTGTCATTGGATGAACATTTAGGTCATTTTCGTCCTCCCTAGGCTTATTCTTGTCCAATTAGGGTTTTTAACCAATCTTGTGCATCGAATAGGTGTTTTGTGTCATTGGATGAACATTTAGGTCATTTTCGTCCTCCCTAAGCTTAATCTTGTCCAATTAGGGTTTCTAACCAATCTTGTGCATCCAATAGGTGTTTTTGTTGCATTGGATGAACATTTAGGTCATTTTCGTCCTCCCTAGGCTTATGCTTGTCCAATTAGGGTTTCTAACCAATCTTGTGCGTCCAATAGGTGTTTTTGTGTCATTGGATGAACAATTAGGTCATTTTCGTCCTCCTTAGGCAAATTCTTGTCCAATTAGGGTTTCTAACCAATCTTGTGCATCCAATACGTGTTTTGTGTCATTGGATGAACATTTAGGTCATTTTCGTCCTCCCTAGGCTTACTCTTGTCCAATTAGGGTTTTTAACCAATCTTGTGCATCGAATAGGTGTTTTGTGTCATTGGATGAACATTTCGGTCATTTTCGTCCTCCCTAGGCTTATCCTTGTCCAATTATGGTTTTTAACCAATCTTGTGCATCGAATAGGTGTTTTGAGTCATTGGTTGAATATTTATGTCATTTTCGTCCTCCCTAAACTTAATCTTGTACAATTAGGGTTCATAACCAATCTTGTGCATCCAATAGGTGTTTTGAGTCATTGGTTGAATATTTATGTCATTTTCATCCTCCCTAAACTTAATCTTGTCCAATTAGGGTTTTTAACCAATCTTGTGCATCCAATAGGTGTTTTTGTGTCGTTGCATGAACAATTAGGTCATTTTCGTCCTCCCTAGCCTAATTCTTGTCCAATTAGGGGTTCTAACCAATCTTGTGCGTCCAATAGGTGTTTTTGTGTCATTTGATGAACAATTAGGTCATTTTCGTCCTCCTTAGGCAAATTCTTGTCCAATTAGGGTTTCTAACCAATCTTGTGCATCCAATAGGTGTTTTGTGTCATTGGATGAACATTTAGGTCATTTTCGTCCTCCCTAGGCTTATTCTTGTCCAATTAGGGTTTTTAACCAATCTTGTGCATCGAATAGGTGTTTTGTGTCATTGGATGAATATTTAGGTCATTTTCGTCCTCCCTAAACTTAATCTTGTCCAATTAGGGTTTCTAACCAATCTTGTGCATCGAATAGGTGTTTTTGTGTCGTTGGATGAACAATTAGGTCATTTTCGTCCTCCCTAGCCAAATTCTTGTCCAATTAGGGTTTCTAACCAATCTTTTGCATCCAATAGGTGTTTTGTGTCATTGGATGAATATTTAGGTCATTTTCGTCCTCCCTACATTTAATCTTGTCCAATTAGGGTTTCTAACCAATCTTGTGCATCCAGTAGGTGTTTTTGTGTAAATGGATGAAAAATTAGGTCATTTTCGTCCTCCCTAGGCTAATTCTTGTCCAATTAGGGTTTGTAACCAATCTTGTGCATCCAATAGGTGTTTTCTGTCATTGGATGAATATTCATGTCATTTTCGTCCTCCCTACACTTAATCTTGTCCAATTAGGGTTCTTAACAAATCTTGTGCATCCAATAGGTGTTTTTGTGTCACTGGATAAATATTTATGTCATTTTCGTCCTCCCTACAATTAATCTTGTCCAATTAGGGTTTCTAACCAATCTTGTGCATCCAATAGGTGTGTTTGTGTGATTGGATGAACATTTTGGTCATTTTCGTCCTTCCTAGGCTTATGCTTGTCCAATTAGGGGTTCTAACCTATCTTGTGCATCCAATAGGTGTTTTTGTGTCATTGGATGAACAATTAGGTCATTGTCGTCCTCCCTAGGCTAATTCTTGTCCAATTAGGGTTTCTAACCAATCTTGTGCATCCAATAGGTGTTTTGTGTCATTGGATGAACAATTAGGTCATTTTCGTCCTCCTTAGGCTTATTCTTGTCCAATTAGGGTTTTTAACCAATCTTGTGCATCTTATAGGTGTTTTTGTGTCATTGGATGAATAGTTAGATCATTTTCGTCCTCCCTACACTTAATCTTGTCCAATTAGGGTTTTTAACCAATCTTGTGCATCTAATAGGTGTTTTTGTGTCATTGAATGAATAGTTAGGTCATTTTCGTCCTCCCTACACTTAATCTTGTCCAATTAGGGTTTTTAACCAATCTCGTGCATCCAATACGTGTTTTTGTGTAATTGGATGAACAATTAGGTCATTTTCGTCCTCCCTAGGCTAATTCTTGTCCAATTAGGGTTTCTAACCAATCTTGTGCATCCAATAGGTGTTTTGTGTCATTGGAGAATATTTATGTCATTTTCGTCGTCCCTAAACTTAATCTTGTCCAATTAGGGTTTTTAACCATTCTTGTGCATCCAATAGGTGTTTTTGTGTCATTGGATAAATACTTATGTCATTTTCGTCCTTCCTACTATTAATCTTGTCCAATTAGGGTTTCTAGCCAATCTTGTGCATCCAATAGGTGTTTTTGTGTGATTGGATGAACATTTAGGTCATTTTCGTCCTTCTTAGGCTTATGCTTGTCCAATTAGGGTTTCTAACCAATCTTGTGCGTCCAATAGGTGTTTTTGTGTTATTGGATGAACAATTATGTCATTTTCGTCCTCCCTAGGCTTATTCTTGTCCAATTAGGGTTTTTAACCAATCTTGTGCATCCAATAGGTGTTTTTGTGTCATTGGATGAATATTTAGGTTATTTTCGTCCTCCCTACACTTAATCTTGTCCAATTAGGGTTTTTAACCAATCTTGTGCATCCAATAGGTGTTTTTGTTGCATTGGATGAACATTTAGGTCATTTTCGTCCTCCCTAAACTTAATC